>APFE030362830.1:60991-162145 GCA_000404065.3 Pinus taeda | reverse complement strand
AGACTCAGATGAAGCTCTGTGCATGAGTAAGCAAAGTGGAAGGTAAGACTATGGCAGTCAGTTGGACTGGTTGATCCATAGTGGTAAAATGATGGCGACAGTACAAACATATGAAAGGTAAATTAAATGGATCTGAGGAGAGAGATGCCTTGGCTATGTTGGGAATGATTATTCTCAATGTTGTACATGTTGTACATGGATAAAGGAAGTTCTCTTAAGCTAGACTATTTGGTATCTGGTAATTATGTCTTCATCATGATTATGTTGATGTTTATATGTATACATGCATGTTTGTATGTCATTTTCTGACAGAATGATGATTGTTTTATGTTAATGATTATATATATGTATGTATGTTGTCACTATATGACTTATTTTTCATGGATCCTTCTAATGGAGGAATTATTTCTTATGCAAGTGAATGGCATGAAGAGATTCCTTGTTCATGAGGAATCAAGTAGAAAGAGTAGTAATAAAAAGTATACAAGGTCAGTACAATGTGGATATGAATTGATATTGTATACTTGTATTATGCATATGTTTATGACAAGTAATGTGGAAGGATACATCAGCAAAATGAAAGTAGTGTGGTCTACGAAATGTTGGGACAAGCATAGATAAGACATTGGGAGCAAGGTTTCCTAGTAGAGACATTGTGCTTTTGGATGTGAGGTACTATTGTTGTGCATATGTTGTATATGTTGCACATGTTGCATCTATGATTTTGTACACATGAGGTGTTAAGTATACATAGCATGTGCAAATGTTGTTTATGCCATGTTATATACAAGACGATATAAATAGTGTTGTACAAATATTTCATATGCAGAGTTGGTTATAGGTGTTACTATGTACATGATGGATATGCGATGTTGTGTGCATATGGTGTTGTGCACATGTTGGATATGAAGTGCTATGTACATATGGTGTTGTGTGCATGATTGTACAAGTGGTGTCGTGTGCATGTGGTGTTGTGTACATGTCACGCATGTGATTCTATGTACATGTAGTGTCGTGCATATGTCATGCATGTGATTTTGTGTACATTTGGTATTGTGTACACATTGTACAGTGGTGCAGCGTACATGTGGCGTTGTGTACACATTGTTCAGATGGTGCGATGTACATGTGATGTTGTGCACACACGGTGTGGGTGGTTGTAGTGTACAGGTGGTACTGTGTACATGTAGTACATATGGCACTTGTGTAGATGCATGTAATTCATGGTGTGTTATGACTTGTGTAGTTGTATTTGTGTGATGCACACTATGTGTATATGCACATGGCTAAGGAGAAGGCATTGGGTTTTTTTTCTGGTGTGGCAACTAATCTAGAGTGCATACAAAATAAGTACAAAGGTGGAAGCTAAGGATTGATTAAAGGATAAGTATCAATATTTTATTTCAGTTTTAGTATGCATGTGATTTATGATTCTAGTCTATGATGATTACATGTGATCTATGATTGGGTTTATGATAGTTACTTTTAAATTATGATTTTCATGGTTTTGTTTTGAGCTAACCTAATGTGATATATTTATACATGTTGATTTGGTCAAATATGGTAGTTTGACTTCTTGTGATAGGAAGCGAACATGATTGAAAATATACCTTATTGAGGATCTACCAATGAGGTATGATATGAATTTATTTTAATTTATTTAAAATCTAATGGAAGCTATGTGCTTGTTACATAAACACATGAAAATCCTGATTTGGTGATTGAAATCGACTGCAAGAATCGGCAGCCTCAGCAAAAGAAATTGGAGCATTCAATAGTATGTTGGAAGAGTACTTTAGGAGGAGTGCCAATGTCGGACACTAGTACCCAATAGTGCCCATTGATTGCCATGAGCATGTTATAATTGGTATCATGGTTTCAAGGTAGGTATATGCCTTGGTTGTTTGGTCTTCCAATGCCAAGAAGCCTTGCCAACGGATGGATTGCTTGGGATAGCGGATTCCGAGGAACCTGGAAGGCTAGTGATTGGACAGAATTGGGTGCCTGGATTTTCTGAGGGACTGTGTAGGAGAGAAAGAAAGGTCACAAATATGTTAGTTTTAATCATTATCATTTCCAGATGGAACCAGATGCACATTAGGAGTGCACCCTGGAATAATGAGTTGCTAACTATTCACTGAAGAGGCAAGTGGTGCGGGATTATAGTGTTGGACATTAGATGCATCTTTGACTATGGAACTAGATTCTAGACTTCCTAGGAAGGAGGTGAATACTAGTACTACTTTTGAGGGTGGAAGTGTGATCCTTTGGATTCCCTTGTTGATTGATAGGGCCATCATATCCTTTTTTTTGTTGGTTTAGCAAATGTGCATATGTGGTTATTTTAAATACCGTAATGAGTTGTATTATAAAGCTGCAATATGTGGTATGGTTGTTATTTGGTCATGTTTTCATGATTTTTTCTTTTGATCAAGTCTTTCATTTTACATACTGCAACGAACTATGTTATATAGTTCCATGGGCAATATTTTTGTTTTTCATCACGTTTGTTGAGGTATTAATTTTGTTTAACACTGAGGATGGTTTTCCCCAAGGAAAAGGGTTCTGTAACAACCCTGGTGAAAATATCATGTAACAAAAGTAAATAAAGGAAAAATAAACCCACAAGTAAGGGACACATATTCCAAGCTAAATGTTGGGCACAGATATCCTAATGGGCATCACTAGATGTGTGTTTTGGCTAAGGAAATTGGCAAGGACATTAAAAGGTAAAAAGGCATTTTGGCACATTTATTTATTAAAATAAAGGAAATTAGGAGAAAAGTAAGGTGAAAAGTCAAAGGTTACATGTGAGGACAAAATTGAAGGAAAATAATGGAAAATGAATAAAACAGAGGCCTCATCAATAAAAAGGCTTTTGAAGATAAGTTGGCAAGTTGCTTAGTGTTAGTCTTGATAATATAATCTTTTGTCAAGTTCAAGTTTGGAGTTCTCTCTCTCTCAATCTCTTAGTCACTTAGAGTTTTCTTGCAACACTCTAGTTTGGAGCAAAGGAAAGGCAAGGCAAGGAAAAGAGAGGAAAAACAAACAAAGAATAAGGAAAAGAAAGTAAGATCAAGCAACTTCAGTAGGAATACTTGCAGGTAACCTTTTGCATGTGTGATTTCCTAGTTGGTTTGGACTTGCATGGCTTTCCATGTTGGTGTATGGTTCTCTTATTATCAGTGGCATGGTTTTGTTAGGTTATGACAATGGATTTTAGCCTAGCCTAGCCTTTTTCTAGATGCCATGGTATGTTGGGATGTTATTTTGGTTTTTGAGACTTCATTTGTCAAATGGATTTCGGAATCTAGAGTGGAGGTTGTATCAAGTTACATTCCCAAAGGCCTGAAAATACCTTGACAGGTTTTTTTGGGATACACATTAAAGCTTGAGGGAGAAGACTCGGTTTAAGGCCTTGTGGTTGGGGTTTGGATTGCGGTAAAGCCTGAGAGACTGGCTCAGTTTAGGGCTTGGTGATCTGAGATTAGAATGTAGTAAAGCGTGAGAGAGAAGGAGATGGAAAATTCCTCAAGGATAGTGATGGATTATGGATGGCATTCCAAGTTCGGTTCGGTTGTGATCGAAGCACCAGTTTTGGTGTGATCACAATTTGATGGTGATGGAGATAGTTTAACATCTAGATTCCCTTGGTTGTTCTATAATATCCCAAATTCATGCTTGGAATATGGCACATGGGTGACTGGCTGAAAGAGAGATTTGGTTCAGCCTTGTCTATGGTCGGGTGGTACGTGGAAGTCCCAAACCTGGTCAAATTTTCCTATGATTAATAAAATCTAAGTTATCTCATTTTGCATTGATTTATATGTGGCTTTAATGGTTGTCATATCTATCATATTTATATGGTTTTATGTCAGTTATAACCATGGTTGAATGACTGGTTCATGTCATGGTTATCTCATATATTTACTTGCAACTATTAAACAGATGGATGCAAGACCTAATTTATGATGTAGTAGTTCAATGGAGAAGGAGGTGAACCTTCTGGTTATGTTTCATAGGTTGTTTCATTCATTTATGCTTTTTCTTGTATCCTAGACCTCTAGGTTTCATTGATGCCAAATGTTTGACAAAATGTCAGCCCTAGTTGGGGATGCCTAGGCCTAGTCCTGAGGATGATTTTGATTGATCAACATGGTTATCATTTTTTTAATGATTTTTGAAAGTTACAAAAAGTTTTGGGCAGAGGCCAGGATTCTAGGCTAGAAAAGTGGCTCAAATCCGAGGGTTGTTGGTACAAAAATGGAAATAATGGATCATAGTTGCTAGCAGGAAGGCCTATGAGAGTGAATATGGGTTACTGGTCACTCCCTTTCCCATAGCATGAGAGAGACTATGGCCTAAGAGTTGCAAAATAATAGTGGGATGCAAGGACATGTTGTCTGAGTGGTTGACTTGTCTCCTAAGGGGTCTGTTGATGATGTTGGATGATTGTATGTGATGTTTCGTCAATTCCACTTCCTTAAGGTGAAATAGGAGGTAAAATATGATTTTCGTAGCATCTCTCCTCATGTTTACCCCAGTTGGCATGGTTACTTTAGGTATACTTGGGATGGGGTGTTTCAGATTTAATCAAGGAAAAATTAAATTAGGATTTTATTGCTACATTTTCAACACTCCCTCTCAACAAGAAAGGGAATCACATCTACCCCAATCCAACACGTTTGGAATTTTCTGTATGCATAAATTCTCTCTGTTGATGCCATTGTTGCAACCTCTGCAACTGAGAAGCATAAAAAAAAATGGAATCAATTGTGTTTACAATTATCTAATAGGTAAATTATGTTTTTGTTGACTCTACTACTGAGCCTCCTAATATGTTGTCAACACTGCTATGTACTCCCTAGTATCTAGTTGACATTGATCCACCTGATACTAAATATTGTGGGCCCCTGCAGCAAGGTAATGATCCATGAGACAAACACACCTTAATGGACGTTTCCCAAATTTATGCAACTCTTGGATTAAGAATCTATATTTTTCCACCTCACTCCTAGATGTATAGATGCATGTGATCCCTCTACCCCCTTGGATCAAAATATCCCCCTAATGGATGTCTCTACTTGAGTGTATGTCTCCACTATGCCTCCTATTTGCTTCTCCATTTGTGGTTGCTCCACAACTTCCTGATGCCTCTTTTAAGGCTGCATGTTGAGAGGTCTAACATGCTCCCTCTCAACCACCAAATATCTAGTCTCTTCCTTGCTCCTCAAGGCTTTTCATGTATTTCTACCTAAAGTGAATACAATTTCTTGACTCAAAAGTATATATTCTTCACCTATCTCATGGCTATGTGTCTCAGGAAAGCCTTCCCTTTGCTAAATATCATACCCTATCCAGAGTCCTCTAACATAGCTACAGAAACAAGATTCTTCGCACTGTACCTTTTGTTGTCTCTAAACTCAATGTTCATCAAGAGACCTTTCTCCTCCAAGTCACTCAAAAAAAAATTGTTCCCCATTAGGTGGAACGAAACACCACTATCGAGATACCACATGCTCCCCATTTCTTTTCTCACCATGCACGTAATGGTTGTGAAGTCAAGCACAAAATTTGAAGCTAAAGCTTCACTTGTTACTACTATTACAAGCTCCTTCTTTCTTGCCTTTTTCTATGTACATTTCATGGAATAGTACTTGAATTCATGCCAGTGAAAGCACATGATTTTGGACAAGTATTTTTGCTTGCCCTCTTGGCTAGAATGAGCCTCACCTTGAGACTTCTTCCCTTTCACCTTCTTTCCCTTGCTGACTAATGCAATGTCTTCTTCCTCTTCTTTGGATGAGGTCCCATCTTTGTTGCTCCACCTTATTTCTTCCTTTACAAAATCAAACCAAAGTCGTTCCCACTTCGGTAGCTTCTCCCTCCCATTTACCGAATCTTAGTAGCGATGTGAGCTCTTGGGAATGCCTAAAAATTCTAGGATTACCATATCATGCTCTATTACAGTAACACCAACTTGACCAAGTTCATCACGACATTGTGTGAACCTACTGAGGTACTGTGGAATTGTGTTTCCTTTCTTCATCTTGATATTTTGAAGCTTCTCCTTCAGTGCTAGCTTCATGTGCTACTATTCTAGAAAATATATGTCAAGGCCTACCACATTGCATATGGAGCCTCTTTCCAGTGGATATTCAAGACAATATGGTCTCAAATACTCTCCAATATGGTCCTCCTCACATTTTCTACACACTTGTTCCATTCTGATAGATCTTGAGCACCAGATGTTGGTTGTTTCAGGATATCATTATCCATGAATTCCTTCAGCCCATTATCTTCCAACACTGCCTCCATCCTGTCCTTCCAAGCAACATAATTTGAGCTACCCTTATGTGCATACTCAAATCTTAGTCCATAGAAATCCATCATGCTAGCTGTGAGGAATTGATCCTACAAATTCAATCCACCTACAAAGACAACTTCGATACCATGTAGAAATTCAATGTGTATATTCAAATTTTCTCATGAAATTTACTAGATCACAAGACTTGAAGCCACTCTACTCATCTATAGGAAAAAATTCACGATCGAGAACACAAATCATTAATGTGCATTACGATTTAACACACATCCACAGATATTTATCTAGGGTAAATCAACTGCTCAAAGCCCTTTACTATTTGCATTACATTAATCAAAGAATATGGATGAATACAATATGTTATTATCAAGCTTGATCTCAACATGCACCTATATCTTCTATCCTCTTCTTCATTATCTGACTCTATCCAATACTTAGCCAATTTTCTTATCCTCTAAGCTCCTATTTCCTTATGTTGTCCCTTGATGAATTAAGCCCCTATTTAATAGGAATTTTTCTCTATTGTTTTTCGTAGTTCCTTTAGGTCCATCTTCTGACTGCATACACCACTTGTAGAACTTGAAATAGCTTACAACTTATAATACACTACCCTTGAACTCCAATCTTAATTAGGTAACTCAAATTCTCTACATGCATGAGCTAATTTAGGCTAATTTATCAGTTAGCTAGATGATTACTTATTTGAGTCGAAATTTGGCATCCACCCATGGTATCTATCCACTCATCCAATATACCCATGGTATTATAAGCAACATCCACCCATGGTATTCATCAACCCAAGGTATTTATCCACCCTTGGAATTTACCCATGGTATTTTAAGTGGCATCCACCCATGGCATTGTCAATGAGATCCACCCATTGTATTCGATCACCCATGGTATCTACCCACTCATGGAATTACCTGTGATATTATAACTAAAACAAGCCTATAAGTAACAAGTCACATATTGTAAAAGGACAGATTGCCCACCACAATATAGCCTTTACAATTATTAATTGTTTTAATAAAAAAAATTGTGGTTTTGTTATTGTGTGTTCTCTTATTTTTTTCTGGCATTTCAAATTTTTAGATTTTGGGGGCCTCTCCTACCAAGACCCATTTCAATTTTTTTAGATCTTGGGAGCCTCACCCCAAGATCCAGATTAATGGTATTAGAGCTAGGCTACAACTCCATGGGAATGAGGGTTTGATGCATATTTTAGTTCCATATCTTTACAGAAATATTCAACAAACTTCTTACATGGGCTACAACCTCCACAAAGCACTTTCTTGGGAAAAGCGGGAAGATATATATAAGAATTTTTTGGGTGATGAGTTTGGAGATCAGGTCTGAAACTTTTCGTGCAAAATTTACAATAATAAAAAAAAAAAAACAGATATGGGTTCCTTGTGAAAACGTACCTAAATTCAAAAAAAATCAGCTAAATCAGAGTCCAGATGAGGGAGATATTGCTGATTGAAAATAAATTGTGTTGCAGAATTTTTTCTAATGACAATTCATGGATGGCAGTTCTCTTATATTTTTTTCCAATTTTTGTGCAGAATTTCAGAAAATAGATTACATATTTGAGCTCCTCTTAAAAAAATAATCCAATTTAAAAAAATAAAAAAATAAATAAAAGAAAATAAAATTGGTTGAATCAGAGTTCAGATGAGGGAGATATCATTGATTTAAAATCAATATTTTTTTTAGAAATTTTGTGACGATGAGACAATTGTAGCACGAATCTGAGTTTCCAAAATGCCCAGATAGATATTTCAATCACGTGGGAAGATGAATAATAGTAATTCTATTATAGAAATAGGTTATAATAAATATTTTGAGTTATATTGACTTAGTTATGCCCATTTTAAATTAGTTTTTATATCTTGAGTAGCATTTGGAGTGGGTTCCCTTTGGAGATGTGCCCTCCCACCCCACTTGAGGAAGCATCTGCTTCACATTCATTAGTTTCAGCATATTGGAATTTAGCTTGGGTTATTTGGAGACATTCCTTCCTACTTCATCAATAGGCAGGGTCATGGTTATGGGTCAACCACGCAAAATCCATGTCATCGAAGTCCATTTGATAGGTTGCACATTATTAGTATCACAGTTGGTAAGACGCATTACAGGGTATCTCTATCCTTTGATCTTCGTTTATTATGTCTATGGGTCATCCACAAACCCACAATTCATCGAAGTCCATTGTTTAGGCTGCACAATGTCAGTATCATAGTTGGTCACAAGCATTACAGGGTATCTATATCCTCAACTCTTCATTCATCGCGGTTATGGGTTAACCACACAAAACCCTTCTCTCCAGTGTCTTTTCGCAAATAAAAAAAGTATTCTTAAGAGGGAATTTCACGTAATGGTGACCATTGCTTCTTAAGGAGGGATAAATGGTCTGAATCGAAATTTGGCATCTACCCATGGTATTCATCGACCCATGGTATCTATCGACTCATGGAATATACCCATGGTATTCTAAGCAACATCCACCCATGTTATTCATCCACCCAAGGTATTTATCCACCAATGGAATTCACCCATAGTATTGTAAGTGGCATCTACCCATGGTATTTCCAGTGAGATCCACCCATAGTATTCAATCACCCATGGTATCTAGCCACCAATTTAATTTACTTGTGGTATTATAACTAAAACAAGACTATAAGTAACATGTCACATTTTGTAAAAGGACAGATTGTCCACGACAATGTAGCCTTTATAGTTATTATATGTTTTAATAAGAAAAAACCTTTGGGGTTTTGTTATTGTGTGTTCTCCTATTTTGTTCTGGCGTTTCAATTTTTTCAGATCTTGGGGGCCTCTCATCCCAAGATCAATTTCAATTTTTCAGATCTTAGAGGCCTCGCCCCAAGATCTAGATCAATTACTTAGTTTGAAAAATTTAAACACCCTAGTCACTCAGTGTGAAAAATGTTACACACCCTTGACTGAACCTCAACTAGTTCTACTAACAGTGAGAACTAGTTACACTCACAATAACTAAAATTAACTCAAATAGATTGCTAAAAATTAATAATCAAGCATGTAGAACTGAACTCAAGTTTCTTCAAATCGAACTTATTGAGTTAAGTGAGTGACAAGAGCTATGTCCACTCTGTTAACTACCTCCAAGTATTCTGTTGAAACAAAACTTCAAATTTCTCCTAATCTAGTTAAGGAAAAATTAAATTAGTATTTTCTTGTTGCATTTTCAACAAATATGGGCCTATTTTCTTTGAGAATTTCACAAGAAAATAGGGGCTCAAGAAGAGGCTTAAATTCACTAATTCTATCTCATATCTTCTCAGTGAGTAGAGAGACATTTTATGTACTTGCAGATTATGCTCAGTTAAGTAAAGAAATTGTAATATGTCTCTATTCATAAGATTAATACAAGTAGGCATTGGAGTTTTTAGCAGTTTGGTTTCCCCATGAAAAATACTATCTGCATATGTGTGATTTCTTATTACATGTATGAGATTTTTTCTCTAAATTATGAATTAATGTCTGTGAAGCAATATAATAGGTTTGTGTCTTGTGATTTTGATTAAAAATTCATAACTAGGTTCAAATATACACCCTAATGTCTACATGGTATTAGATCAGGATTCACATTAGAACATGAATTTCTAAGATGTTTCTTAGAAGGTTCAAATATGGAGTTCAGAGCAGCAAGATCTCTTCAAATCTGAGAAAATGGCCTGCAATGGACATTAGGGGAATTTTGAGGTCTAAAATGGGCCTCCTAAGAAAAATGTACAACCAAAATAAACTTTATAAGAACCAATAGGATTCAAGATCATGATGTCAACCATCGAGGATGATTCACCATTTTTGGAGTAAAAAAGTACAAAGATTAAAAAATAATAAAATAATAAAACTACTTTTTCAACTCACATTTTCAACTTATCTCCCTAAGTTTTTACTCAATTTTCCAGTGGGAGTACTCGTTGGATGCAAAATTTAATTCCTCATGCAAGGAGTACCCATGTTTCATGCTTTCGATGGACCCTGCTACATGAAAAATGGGAAATACATGAAAAACGTGTTTGCAATCACGTTTTTCATGTATTTTTATTTTTTCATGTAGCAGGGGCCATCAAAAGTATGAAAAATGGGTACTTCTTGGATGAGGAATCAAATTCTGCATCAAACGAGTATTTTTGTTCGACATTTGAGTAAACCCATAGGGAGATAAGTTGACAATATGAGTTGAAAAAATAGTCTTGTCTTTTTTCCCTCTAAAATTTGATGATGTAATCTAATCTTATTTTATTATTTCCACTATTATTTTATAATTTCCTTAGGAGGCCCATTTTAGACTTAAAAATTCCCCTAATGCTAAGTTCAGAGTATGCCTTGGAAGGTACCTCTAATTTTGTTGCATAGAAGGATCGCCTGGAGGTGGTATTTAATGACAATGGATTGCTAGAATACATCAAGACAGATGTTACAAAACCACAAGAATTTGATGCCAAAAACCTTTCTCAATGGAAGAAATATGTAGCCAAGGCAAGGATAATAATCTTGGAGGGAGTATGGGATAACATTGTCTCAAATCTGCATATAAAATAAACTTCATTCGCAATGTGGAAAGCACCGAGAGAATTGTTCGAGGAAAATAGTGACCATAGGAAGTTGACACTCATGGATAAACTTCAAAGCATAAATATGTAGAAGAATGGCACTACTAAGTAGTATCTGAGAAGGTTCACACAATGTTGTGATGAACCTAGTGGGGTCGGTGTTAATGTTGTAGAAGCGGACTTGGTAAGACTAGCTCTTATAGGCCTTCCCAAGAGATGGCATAACTATCAATATTCAGTGAATGGGAAGGCGAAACTACCGAATTGGGAAATATTATGGTATGATTTGGTATAGGAGAAACAAGGCGGAATACCAGAGATGGAACCTCATCTAAAGAAGAGGAAGAGGAATTTTCTCTAGCCAGGAAAGGAATCAAGGCCAAGGGAAAGAAGTCCCAAGGTGAGGTTGAATCTAGCCAAGAGGGAAAGAAGAAACACTTTTCCAAAATTAAATTCTTCAACTATCATGAATTCAGTAACTATGCTACTAAGTGTCTGCACAAAAATTCTAGCAAGAAGGAGTATGTAGTATCAGCAACAAGTGAATATTTGGCTTCAAATTTTGAGATAGATTTCACCCTTATCACATGCATGGCCAACATTGTGATGGGGAATGTGTGGTACCTAGATTTGGGTGTCATGTTCCACATGATTGGGTGTAGAGATTTTTTCAGTGACCTAGAGGAGAAAGATCTCTAGATGAATATTGAGTTTGGAGACAACTGAAGGTACACCACGACTAGGATTGGTACAATCACCTTTTAGAGGGAGTTTGGATCCTCTCTCAGACTCAAGGATGTCAAGTTCATTCTAGGCCTAATGAAAAATCTCATCTCTATTGCAGTTTTGGAAGATCGTGGTTATGATGTGATCTTCAACAAAGGAAAGGAATCCCTGAGACACATAGCCATGGGATATGTGATTCATATTGGATTTTGATTCAAGAACCTATATGAACTTGAGGTAGAAGATGCATGCATAGCCTTAAGGAGCAAGGAAAATATTAGAGATATGGTGGTTGAGAGGGAGCAGGATAAACCTCTCAAAATGGAGCCTCAAAAGGATCTTAAGGAAGGCATGCAAAAGCCATAAATGGAGGATATATCCACTCAAGTAGAGACCTCCAATAGGGGGAGAGTTTTAGCTAAGTGGGAGAATGGAGCACATGCAACAATACCTCTACATGTGAGGTGGGGTGATTTGAAGCCTTAGTCCTAGAATTGTAAACATTTGGGCAGGGTCCATTGAGGCATTCTCCTCATGGATCATTACCTTACTATAGGGTCTCATAATACTTAGTATTAGGAGGATCAATGTTAGTCAAATACTAAGGATTTTAGAATATTGTTGACAACGGAGTGGGAAGCTCAGTAGCAGAGTCAACGACAACACTATTTTCCCAGTAGACAGTTGCAGACACAGTTGATTCAGTTTTTTCTTATGCTTCTCAGTTGCAGATGTTACATTAGTAGCATCAACAGTGAGAAGTGTTGCATGTAGTACATTCCACAAGTGTAGGATTAGGGTAGTTGATAATCCCTTTCATGTTGAGAGGGAGTGTTGAAAAATGCAACAAGAAATTATCAATTTCATTTTGCCTTGATTAAATTTAGAAAATTTAAAATTCCACATCAACAGACAACTTGGAGGAGTTTATTTAGGTGACATGGATCTCTTCACTGAGTTAGCTCAGTTAATTCAAGTTAAGATAATGAATTTCAGTTGTATGGAGTGATTCCTAAGTTTTAGGATCCTAGGTTGAGTTAATTTCAGTTGTAATCGGTTAAACTAATTTTAACTATTAATAGAACTAGTCGGAAGTCAATTAAGTAGTGGGACATCTGTCTAACTTAGAGATCATCTAGTTAACTAATCAATCAATTAATAATTAGCTCATGCCTACAAATAATGTGAGTTTCCTAGTTATGGTGGAGTTTCCAAGGAAGTTAACAAACAGTTGTAAACTAGTTGAGTGCACAGGTGCTGCATGAGGTGAAGTGACCAACCTTGAGGAATTGCGCAACCATTTTGGAGGAAATTCCTAATTAATGAGGGCCTATTTTCCTCAGGAGTTGAGCAAGAAAATAAGGACTCAATAAAACGCTGAAATTGACTAAGTTTGGATCAAATCTTCAAAGTGAGTAGAGAGATAGGTTATGCACTTGTAGGTTGTGCTCAATTGAGCAAAGAAATATTAATACATATCTATTCATAAGATTAGTGCAAGCATACATTGGGGTTTTTATCAGTTTTCTTTCTTTGGCAAAAATATTATTTGCAAGTGGGATTTCTTATTGCATGTTTGATTGATTAAACCTCATAAGCAGTTGCAAATCTACATCGTAATTTTTACATTATTAATAAGTTAATATGAGTAATTAAATTATTATATAAAGTATATTTATTTTGTATAAGTTTTATTATTTATTTTATTTTATGTTATTTTAATTAATTTAAAGAACCAATTTATTAATATTACAACATTAAATGTAGAAGTTTCCTCTAAAGAAAATTGTAAACTATTGAAAAATTATTTTATGAGATACATTGTATAAATATCTCCAAAAAAATTGTAAAACACAATAATATTATACTATTTTTTTAGAATATCATAAAATAAAATTGCTGAAAAAATAGTTTACGAGATACATTGTAGAAATACCTTTGGAAAATTGCAAAACATAATGTTAATTTTTACTTACCATAAACTAAAATTTAATAAATAATCCATATATGATATCATAAAATAATGTGTAATATTTCCTTTTGCGTAAAAGGAAATTAAAGTTAAACAACCATCTAAAAAATGTCTTTAGAATGTGCAGTCAAATGTCACCCACTTGAAATCTATACAGGAAATAATCTAGTTCTTAAAGATCTTGATTATTTTTTAACACTTGAATGATAGATTAACCATAAAACTTCATTATTTACTCAAACTAATCTATGATGTTACATCATATACACAACAAAATATTTTAATATGGAGCCATCAGATCTCTGAATAATTTCCCTCTCACGAACAAACATTAGAAAAGGTAAAAATAGAGTTGATATCAATGGAAAATCATTCTCTGAGATGTCACTATAAAACCCAATACAGAGATCCACACTATTAGGTAGGATATTTGCCAAGACCCTGCACCGATTTGCATCATTGTTTGAATCCTCAATCATTTTATTTTGGCAATGTATTTTGTTGGGATTTTGGGGTCTAGGAAGCCTGACATTAAGGCAAAAACGTTCCTCCTCCTATATGCTACATAGTTACCAAACAATTTGACCACATCTTGAGGAAATCACACATTGTTATTGAAGAGATTCTGCGTTTTATCTGTTCATTTCACAACACATAGTTACTATCTTATCATCTCTGCAAAATCAATAACTGTAAACACAATTAGTAGGTGAACCAACCATACTTGGATATGAATGATAATATTCAAAGTTATTGGGGGTAGAATTTCATAATCCCTTCTAAAAAAGGCTTACATCATCTTTTTTCTCTGAGTTTAGGAAATCGACAGTCCTCCCACTATGTGTTGTTGATGTTGTTGTTCACAAACATGAGATTCAAGATTACCATCTTGGTTAACTTTAAATTTCCATAAGAATCATTCCAATACTTTATGTCATCCCAACAACATGACATTGTAACCATATATTCAAGAAGAATAGGGAGGTAAAGTGGTGCTCCTCCAACTCGCTCAACATACTTTCTAAATTTGAGAAATCTGACAATATGCTCGACAAGGAACTGAATATCAGCTTTTGAGCTCTATGAAACAGATTTTCCTACCATCAGTTGATTTGCCTCTTCCTTAGGAAGGTGAAATTTTGAATTTGGGAGGATTTCCTTCGACACAGGAGATGGAATTGAAGAGTGGTGGTGTAGCATTAATGCACATCCCCTGTAGTTACAAAGACGAGAGTCGGGGGCTACATCAATCACCTACCATTTTGTGGTAATCAGAAATCGCTTTATGAATATACCGGGGCTATGGTTTCACATGCATGTACCTCATCCATATCAGGGATGAAAAGGTATATTATGGGTATTGTCAAGATCGCATAAGGGTGTATTAAATAACTGATAACCTTGTAAATATTGGTTTCCCTTCAAAATTGCATCGATAGAAGACTAACCCCAAACAATTACAGGCCGAGGCTAAGCATCAAAAAACCCATTACCTTCATTTGGGTTGTATCATAATTGGAATACATGCATTAACACATCAGGGTTTGAATACGTTTGTGTTAGCCACTATCCAAGATCTTACACACAACAAATGTACAAATTCATTAATAGGAGGGATAGTTGCACCTCTTTCAAATGGTCCAGTATGTTTTGATTGCTATCCAAATTTTTATTTTATATCTTTGATGAAACTATTGAGAGCATTCTCCAGCCCCAAACCTAGACAGCTAGATTTGATATGAATAAGAAAAGAAATAATATAGCAATCCAAACCAGAGGTTGCTTCAGGAACACAAATACCCTTTATCCTACTGTTATGCATGCCCCCAGTAAAGATTCTAAAGCAAGTGTTGTGGTGTTAACAGACTCTAGAAATCAAAAAATAGAACACCAAACAATCAGGTGGGAAGATTTGACATTCCCTGAACACTGGGTGGTTTCAAACCCTAGGCCTTCGTCAGTTAAGAAAATTACTTCTGCAGATATCAGAGAAGATTCCCCATATGTTGTCTTATCTTTCCCCTGTAGATCTACTATAGACAAAAATATGATAGATCAAATGTGCAGGAGTTCACCATTATACAGAAATCCTGAACTTGTTGACACTACTTGCACAAGTTCTCTTGTAAATACTTGCAAACATATTTCATTGTTTGAATTAGCCCAACTGGTAAATTTTTCTTCCCTAGAAGTTAAATGTCGAGAGTGTCAGTATCCAGTTATTTTAAGCCAGCTTGCAGATTTGGTAATCCATGAGAACCATCATCCTAGGACTGGTGAAGCCCCACCTACAACTTCTCTCAATCCATGTCCTAATCCTAAGTGCTCTGAAATTCCATTTCCTCATGAGTCAGATCATGTTTTAATGATGCATGAGATTCCTATTTTGGAAAATGAAGATCCGAGGCTAACCCAAATGTTTTCAGTAATGAGACTAGCCTAACAAAGATATGGTCTTGGTTATCTTAAGAAAGCTAATGGCCTTATACCAGATTGTCGATTTGGTTCTGTTCTAGATGACTGCAAAAATCCAGCAGTCATGGAGATGCATAAATTCTTCCCTTTAATGGATGGATGTCTGAAAAATAGAGTCCCTGCCAAATAGATGAAAGCCATGTTGAATTGGGATCTTTTTACAAACCCTAAAGCAGAAGAATTTGGTTTCAGTCGTTCTATTTCTGAGAAAATAAAATTGTCTCAGGAATGGAAAAGCCACATGGAATGTACTAACACATGGATCTCATTCTATGTTTGGCTAGAAAAGAGAAAGCAACAAATGATTTTAATGATTGATTCATCCACTTCATCTCAACATTCTTGGATAGCACTAGATGGCGTTAAAGTTGAAACACCTACAACTTTTCCTCCATACAAAGGCATAGTGCTTGGAGAAGGACAAAATTCTGCCAAAGCAATACCATTAGTATTAAAGGATGACAGTGCATTTGGTACTAATGGTAGAATACACAAAACCTCTGAATATCTGAATTGGATAAACACAACTGTGAAAGGTCTTGAAATGAACATGGCCAAATCCAAAGAGGTCAAAGAACAATTTTATATTGTCCAATTCTTTTTTAATTCTATCAATAATTCCTTGAATAATGTTCAAAATTCTAGTTCAGTAATTAGAGGAAGTGTTAGAGAATCTCTAATAAAGCTAGAGAATGTTGAAGACAAAATGGTAGAACATATTGGTTCTAAATTTGGACGAATAAATGATCTGGTACAAAAGATGAATCAATTATCTTTATCCAAAACAGAAAAACTAACTCCTTCATCTTTTTTGCATAAAGCAAGTGTCTGTATTCAGGATCCTATCAAGCCAGTCGACAAGTTTCCTTTTTTATTCCCCAAAGAAATTGCATCCCAAGAACTAGAAAAATTTGACACTCCAAGTGAACATATTTATATAGCAAGTCTATTTAAGGATGAGGAAAAAGAGCTAGAACTTATGCCTATATATGAGCCCTTGGAAAGTCAGTACAACAGATATTCAGCACCTGATATCAAAGAAAAGGCAAACTGCCTGAAATCCACACTTTCTTCTCTAATTCTCATAGGGAATGGACTATATATAACCTCACTGTTAGACAGATAAGGAAAATGGTAGACATGATGTTTACCGAATATAAACTTATGTGTCTAAGAGGAAAAACTGTGGTAGAAGCCTACAAAATAATTATCCAGTGTTTCATAGGCACACTATCAAAATGGTAGGAAACAGAATCCTCTCCTGCTTTAATTAAACAGATGGAAGAACAACTTATCAAGGATGAGGAAGGAAATATAATTCATAATTCGGATGGGGCAATACAGAACAACATGATTTGAGCCTTGACCTTCATGATTGTTGAGCACTGGTGTGGTTCTGAGGCTGAAATAGCCAATAAGCATGAGATTATTTTAATGAATCTCAAGTGCAATAAAATATCCCAATATGAAGACTTCCATCAAGATTGGATGCAGAGAATCTATGAAGTCAAAGACTCAAAGAATTTGTTATGGAAGCAAGTTTATCTTTCAGAACTTCCTTCCAAGTTCGTTGACTATCTCAAAATGCAAGAATTTTTTCAAATGCCTTTTGAGTCTTACACATGGTGACAAATATATTCAAATATTACTAAAGCTCTGGTTGGTCTTTACACAAGCTCAAAAGTTAATAAGTCTCTAGAAAAGTTGTCCAGATTCACTGACAGCAAATCATTGTGTAGCAAGTATGGGTTATCTCTTGATGATCCATTAGTAAAAAGGGAAAAAATCAAGAAACAACCCAAGAAAGAAAAGAATTTATCAACCAGAAAAGACTTTAAGTCGAAAGGTCGATCTTTTCAACAGCATAAAAGGAAGGGATATTACAAATATGTCCCTAAGACACATTATTATAAACCATTTGACATTCACCTGCATAGTGCCAAGCAAGAAAAATGGAATAAATTGGCATGTTGGTTGTGTGGAAAAAATGGACATACTGCAAATAACTGTCCATTAGGTGAAGAATCAAAAAGAAATCGAGGCATGAAATCTCAACCTCCATTAAAAACTCCAAAAACATAGGATCAGTATCTTTGCATGAGATGTGGGTCTAGAAATCATAAAACTAATCATTGCCCCAATGTGGTGATCAAAGAACAACCCCAGATTCAATGGCAATAGTTGCTTGACTCACCTGTTGGAAGTTCTAGTTTTGTATATACTTTAGAAGAAGAATTTGAAGAATGAAATAATTATGTAAATGCTTGTGATTGTTCAGACTCTGAAAGTTGTAAATGTATTTTCTCTTCTGAATCTAAAATTTCTAATGAATCTTTTGATGAAGATATACAACCACAAAAATACAAAGAAAATATTATTATGGTACAGATGGAAGAAGATGAGATAAAAATCTTGTCCCAAATAAGAGCTATGGAGGAAGGAGAAATGAAGAATCGCCTTATGGAAGCCTTCATGGACCAAATTAAATCTTCCAGCAGAAGTTATTCAAAAAATCCACTCTTCATTGACGCTTCTTATGAAAAGAATGCAAAATCATTCCAAAGACATCAACAACAGGCTCACGTTCATGCACTTACCTTGGGAGAGGTAAGTCATGAAATTCACAATCTCAAATCTGAAATTTCTATTCTTAAATCTTAGATTGTGAGATTAGAAAAAGGCAAATCCATTGATGAAGCGGATCATATAGGAGGATATGATACAGAAGAATTTTACAAGCCAAATGTACAAATTTATGAAGGAAGAAGAGATATTGCTTCAGGTTTTCAGGAAATGAGGATACTCGCCATCGAATACCAGCAATATCATGTACAAGTGAATATTTGCATACAGGGACAGATGTTCAAACTAACTGCTCTTATTGATTCTGGAGCAGAAGTAAATTTTTTAAATACAAAAGTGATCCCTGCTAAATATTGGATGACAGCAGAAAGAAATGTTATTGGCTTGGGAAGTAAAACGCTAAAGTATGGAATTCCCAAGGCATCTATATGCTTTGGTAATCACTGCATAAAATTAAAATTTGCAGTTGCTAACATCCTTGTTGATTGTATTTTAGGTAACATATTTTTGGCTGCTATTGAACGACATGGTTCATTTAGAACAAAAAAGAATAAGGGTGGATATTTTATTACTCTTCCTACCTCCTCAAATGGCCTAAGAAAAATTAAATTACCATATGTCTCAGCTCCACGAGTCTCGACAATGGTTCAAACTATGGAAGAGCTAAAGAAAGCTGAATCAAAGCTAACAAATCTAAAAGATCTGAAATCTACCATTAATATCTCACAACAGTGAAGTCTACCAACAATACAAAAGAAGATTTCAGAATTAAAGGTACAAATAAAGAAAGAGTGTTGTGCAAAAGATCCAAATGCTTTTTGGCACAAAAAGCAATATTGTGTTGAATTTCCCTATAAAACAAAATATACAGGTAAGCCATCTAAAAGTAAGGCAATTCCGATGAACAAGGCATATTGTGAGCTCTGTGAAAAAATAAATCAGGAATCTATTGAATAAGAAATTCATAAGAAATTCAGAGAGCCCGTGGAATTGTTATGGGTTCTACGTAAATAAAATAGAGAAAAAAATCAGAGGCATCCCAAGGCTAGTCATCAATTATAAGCCATTGAACTCAGTACTAGCAAATAATACATATCCGATTCCCCACAAAGGAGATCTAAGAAGCAGAATAGCAGGAGCAAAAAAAATTTCCAAGTTCGAACTGAAATCAGGATTTTGGCAAGTTGCTATATTAGAGAAGGATAAATTCAAAATAGCTTTTAGTGTCCCAGCTAGATATTATGAATGGAATGTGATGCCTTTCAGCCTAAGGCATGCACCATCCAAGTTCCAGAAGGTGATGGACTTTATATTTAAACCCTTCTTCGATTGGCTGATTGTGTATATAGATGTTATACTTATTTTCTCAAAAAAATTGCAAGATCATTTTAAACATATACAGACCTTTGTAAATACAATAAAAATGAATGGTCTTGTATTAAGAAAAAAGAAAATCGAAGTCTTTCAAACTTCCATTAAATTTCCTAGCCATACTATATTCCATGGCCAAATCTCCTTGCGAAAACATGCTCTGGAATTCTCAAACACATTTCCAGACATCATTACAGACAAAACGCAACTACAAAGATTTCTTGGTTGTTTAAATTACATAAGGAATTTCTATCAAGATTGCGCCAAGGATAGAAGCTTACTAAATCAAAAGTTGCGCAAAAATCCTACACCTTGGGCTCCACTTCATACTAGAGAAGTTCAAAAAATTAAAGCCAAGGTCAGAGACCTTCCCATACTGTATATATTTGATGATGCAGCTTATAAGATTGTAGAATCTGATGCCAGCAACATCGGATGGGGGGGTATATTAAAACATAAAAAAGACAATGAAGAACATGTTATCCAATTTGCTTCAGGAACATGGAACCCCACTGAGAAAAGATATTCTACTATAGAAAAAGAGGTGAAAGCAACATGGAATAGCATGGACAAATTCGAGATCCATGTGGTCAATAAACCATTTCTTCTCAAGACAGATGCATCTACCCTTAAGAAGGTGCTTAATAAAGATATCAAGAAGCCTGGAGAAACCAAATTTACCAGATGGCAAGCCCTTTTTGCAAATTTTGATTTTGAAGTGGAACATATCAAAGGAGAAGACAACTGTCTACCTGATTTTCTCAGCGGAGAATGCATACAAACCCAGTCACAAGAACAAGAATAAGTATTTGTTATTGTTACTGAATTGGACCCAAATAATCAACAAGAAGTTCTCAGAACTATTAGAGAAGACCAAAGTTGGGAAGAATACAAGGAGAACTGGAAGCAAACCTAGCAGCTAAGACAAAAAAAAGTCTTAGATGCAGATCTACAGCCACATACAGATCTTTTATACCTAGTTCCTGAGAGAAGAGTATTTCACAAAGGAAATCATTCGATCCATGATATGTTGTATACTAGCAGTATGGCTGCAACTCATCAAGTAGAAGAGGAATTGCAAAATAATTTCCATGACATCACAATGATTTGATCTGAAGGAGGAAGACAAAGAAATATCTAACACGGATATTTTGTCATCAACGGAACTAGAAACACATATTGGACAATCACCAAAATTCTCCTATTTTATGGCCACAAAATAATCCTAATCTTATTTTTCCTGACACTGTTTTTAATTATGCAGGTTATAAAAAACTATGGTGGAATCTCCTAAATGTTGATGGAAAGGAAGAAATCCATTATACAAAATTAAAATTTGGATCAATTAGGTCCATGCAAAGAAATCAATTTTCAAGATGGTTAGGTGACTCGTGGAGGGATTTTGTAGTAAATTGCACTGCTATAGATCCAATCTTTTATGAAAGTTATTTTTAGATGTCATGTGGCAAATGTTATCATAGAAATTCCATTGATTGTTTTCACATTCCTTGTACCATAGTAAATGATCTATTGAATTATCCGGATCACCATATACTACAACAATTTATGGCTAGGCATGATGAATGGCTAGGCATGACTAAAATAAAGTATCAATATGTGTTGAATAAACCTATGATAGTTTGGTGGATCTATACAAAGGCATGGGACAACCACATTTATCCCAAAAATAGGTTCTCGGGAATCACAACTCTCGGTAAATCATCTGACAGTGCTAGTCCTTCTTCATAAAAAGGTTTCCGTGGGTTTATCCAGAAAACTCCACTATGTAATTATGTTGTCCAGTCATGAGGACAATTCATGACCAGTTTCCTCGTGGGCCTTAACTAGTTAAAAGGCATCCACTTTGTAGATAATATACTTTCCATAGGATTGATTGTAATCTTGTAATAGGAAAAAGATTCCTTAGTCACGAGACTCGGAGCACTTTTTCAACTTTTGGTGGATATTGAACCACATCTCCGTGATTGATAGAATCTTTCGTACTCAACTTGTTGCTCTAATGGTCGGATGTTTGTCCCCTCTTCTTTCTATAAAATGAAGAGATTCATGCTCATTTGGGGCATCGAGAGTTAGATTTATTGTGTCTTTTGAAGTTTGTAGTCAAGAGCTTCTCCTACTTTGCAACTGCGGACATTCAGTCTGATCTACTTGCATCACAAGAATAACTCAAGTCTTTAGGGGATCTGAGAAGCCTGTGCATCAGTAGTGAGAGCACTGGTGAGAACCTAAAGTGGCTAGATCGTTAGTGTGTCTATCTATATGTGTGTTTTGAGTATATGTTCAAAGACAGTCTATGTAATTGCTAGGTAGCCTCCAATAAGCTATCTCAGTATTGAGTAGCAAAAGTCTGGTAAATGTAAACACAATCCATCTCTGGTATGAACAAACTATAAATCAAGTGTAATTGATATCTGAAAAATTCAATAAACGAGTGATATTTCATTTTCTGCTTCTGAGTACTGTGTGCTTTAATTTGTGTTGTTGTGTAGTAGTTGTCTCATAATATTCACTCGAATTTCATTAGGGATTTGCCAAAGGTTTGACGGAACGCGAGACCATTGGAAGGCGAGGAAGTTGTATGTAAGGTCGTAGAGCATGAAAGATCCGAGTAGGTTCACATTAAGTTCACCAGAGGTCGATTAGTGAGGACAAATGAAGAGACAGAGCAAGGCCAAGTTAGCAAAGAGCAAAAATAGCATAGCGCGCGGAGCGCACGACACTGTAGCAAGCTAGCAAGCTTTATAAAAGCCCCTGTAGAAAATTGGTATCAAAGCCAGTAACATCTAGTTCAATGGGTCAATACCCATTTTTGCATCACTCTATAAAATGGATCCAATTAGAAAGTCTGTTTCATACTGTGATATTGAAGAGAAAGAATCCTCTACTCAAGAAAATCCCCTTTGGGATATGTTTGCTATTGCATCTAGTAAGGTTTTAAATTCTGTTGAACTTGAATATGAAGAAAGTCAACCCTCTACTAGATGGCAGCTACCTTCAAATAATGATTCAAAAGTCTATGCAGATCTGTCTGCCTTCCATTTAATTGCTGCTACTAGGATAAGTATAAAGGAATCTATCAGTCAGATTCAGGAAAACTCTGACTATGTACAATCTATTCCTTTACTTAACCCCAAACAATTACAGGCTGAGGCTAAGGGTCTAAAAACTCAGTACCTTCATTTGGGTTGTATTAGAATTGGAATACATGCATTAACACATCAGGGTTTGAATACTTTTGTGTTAGCCACTATTCGAGATCTTACACACAACAAATATACAGATTCATTAATAGGAGGGATAGTTGCACCTCTTTCAAATGGTCCAGTATATTTTGATTGCTATCCAAATTTTTTAGTTTATGTCTTTGATGAAACTATTGAGAGCATTCTCCAACTCCAAATCCAGATAATTGGATTTGATATGAATAAGAAAAAACATAATATAGCAATCCAAACCAGAGGTTGCTTCAGGCACACAAATACCCTATATCCTACTATTATGCATGCCCCCAGTAAATATTCTAAAGAAAGTGTTGTGGTGTTAACAGACACTAGAAATCAAAAAATAGAACACCAAACAATCATGTGGGAATATTTGACATTCCCTAAACACTAGGTGGTTTCAAACCCTAGGCCTCTGTCAGTTAAGAAAAATACTTCTGCAAATATCAGAGAAGAGTCCTCATCTGTTGTCTTATCTTTCCCCCGTAGATCTACTATAGATAGAAAGAGGATAGATTAAATGTGTAGGAGTTCACCATTATACAAACATCCTAAACTTGTTGACACTACTTACACAAGTTCTCTTGTAAATACTCGCAAACATATTTCATTGTTTGAATTACCCCAGATGGTAAATTTTTCTTCCCTAGAAGTTAAATGTCGAGAGTGTCAGTATCCAGTTATTTTAAGCCAGCTTGCAGATTTGGTAACCCATGAGAACCATCATCCTAGGACTGGTGAAGCCCTAGCTACAACTTCTATCAATCCATATCCTAATCCTAAGTGCTCTGAAATTCCATTTCCTCATGAGTCAAATCATGTTTTAATGATGTATGAGATTCCTATTTTGGAAAATGAATATCTGAGGTTAACCTAAATTTTTTCAATAATGAGACGAACCAAACCAAGATATGGTCTTAGTTATCCTGAGCAAGCTAATGGCCTTATACCAGATTGCCGATTTGGTTCTATTCCAGATGATTTCAAAATGCCAGCAGTCATGGAGATGCACAAATTCTTCACTTTAATTGATGGATGTCTAAAAAATAGAGTCCCTACCAAATGGATGAAAGCCATGTTGAATTGGGATCTTTTTACAAACCCTAAAGAAGAAGAATTTGGTTTCAGTCATTCTATGTCTGAGAAAATAAAACTATCTCAAGAATGGAAAAGCCACATGGAATGTACTAAAACATGGATCTCATTCTATGTTTGGTTAGAAAAGAGAAAGAAACAAATGATTTTAATGACTGATGCATCCACTTCATCTCAACATTCTTGGATAGCACTAGATGGCCTTAAAGTTGAAACACCTACAACTTTTTCTCCATACAAAGGCATAGTGCTTGGAGAAGGACAAAATTCTACCAAAGCAATACCATTAGTATTAAAGGATGACAGTGCATTTGGTATTGATGGCAGAATACATAAAACTTTTGAACAGCTAAATTGGACAAACACAGCTGTGAAAGGTCTTGAAATGAACATGGCCAGATCCAAAGAGGTCAAAGAACAATTTGATACTGTCCAATTTTCTTTGACATCTGTCAATAATTCCTTGAATAATGTTCAAAATTCTACTTCAGTAATTAGAGGATATGTTAGAGAATCTCTAATAAAGCTAGAGAATGTTGAAGACAAAATGGTAGAACATATTGGTTCTACATCTGGACAAGTAAATGAACTGGTACAGAAGATGAATCAAGTATCTTTATCCAAAACAAAAAAGCAGTTCCTTCTTGTTTTTTGCATAAAGCAAGTGTCCGTATTCAAGATCTTGTCAAGCCAGTCGACAAGTTTCCTTTTTTATTCCCCAAAGAAATTGCATCCCAAGAACCAGAAAAAGTTGACACTCCAAGTGAACATATTTCTATAGCAAGTCTGTTTAAGGATGAGGAAAAGGAACTAGAAATTATGCCTATATATGAGCCCTTGGAAAGTCAGTACAACAGATATTCAACATCTGATATCAGAGGAAATGGAAAACTGCCTGAAACCCACACTTCCTTCCCTGATTCTCATAGGGAATGGACTATAGATAACCTCAATGTTGGCCAGATAAGACAAATGGTAGACATGATGTTTACCGAATATAAACTTATGTGTCTAAGAGGAAAAACTGAGGTAGAAGCCTACAAAACAATTATCTAGTGTTTCATCGACACGCTGTCAAAATGGTGGGAAACAAAATCCTCTCCTGCTTTAATCAAACAGATGGGAGAACAACTTCTCAAGGATGAGGAAGGAAATATAATTCATAATTCAGATGGGACAGTACAGAACAACATGATTGGAGCCTTAACCTCCATGATTGTTGAGCACTGGTGTGGTTCTGACGCTGAAATAACCGATAAGCATGAGATTATTTTAATGAATCTCAAGTGCAATAAAATATCCCAATATGAAGACTTCCATTGAGATTGGATGCAGAGAATCTATGAAGCCAAGACTCAAAGAATTTGTTATGGAAGCAAGTTTATCTTGCATCACTTCCTTCCAAGTTCGTTGACTATCTCAGAATGAAAGAATTTTTCAAATGCCTTTCGAGTCTTACACATGGGGACAAATATATTCAAATATTACTAAAGCTCTAGTTGGTATTTGCACAAGCTCAAAAGTTAATAAGTCTCTAGAAAAGTTGTCCAGATTCCCTAATAGAAAATCATTGTGTAGCAAGTATGGGTTATCTCTTGATGATCCATTAGTAAAAAGGAGAAAAATCAAGAAACGAGCCAAGAAAGAAAAGAATTTATCAACCAGAAAAGACTTTAAGTCGAAAGTCCGATCTTTTCGACAGCACAAAAGGAAGGGATATTACAAATATGTCCCTAAGACACATTATTATAAACCATCTTACATTCACCTGCATAGTGCCAAGCAAGAAAAATGGAACAAATTGACATGTTGGTTGTGTGGCAAAAATGGACATACTACAAATAATTGTCCATTAGGTGAAGAATCAAAAAGAAATCGAGGCAAGAAATCTCAGCCTCCATTAAAAACTCCAAAAACAGAGGCTCAATATCTTTTCATGAATGTGGGTCTAGAAATCATAAAACTGATCATTGCCCCAATGTGGTGATCAAAGAACAACCCCAGATTCAGCGGCAACAGTTGCTTGACTCACTTTTTGAAAGTTCTAGTTCTGTATATACTTCAGAAGAAGAAGTTGAAGAATTAAATTTTTATGCAAATGCTTGTGATTGTTCAAACTGTGAAAATTGTAAATGTATTTTCTCTTCTGAATCTGAAATTTCTAGTGAATCTTCTGATGAAGATATACTACCACAAAAACACAAAGAAAAGATTCTTATGGTACAAACAGAAGAAGATGAGATAAAAATATTGTCCCAAATAAGAGCTATGGAGGAAGGAGAAATGAAGAATCAACTTATGGAAGCCTTCGTGGACCAAATGAAATCTTCGAGCAAAAGTTCTTCAAAAAAGCCACTCTTCATTGACGCCTCTTATGAAAAGAATGCAAAATCATACCAAAGACATCAACAACAGGATAAGGTTCGTGCACTTACCTTGGGAGAGGTAAGCCAAGAGGTAAGTCATGAAATTCACAATCTCAAATTTGAAATTTCTATTCTTAAATCTTAGATTGTGAGATTAGAAAAAGGAAAATCCATTGATGAAGCAGATCATATAGAAGAATATGATACAGAAGAATTTTACAAGCCAAATGTATAGATTTATGAAGGAAGAAAATATATTGCTTCAGGTTTTCAAGAAATGAGGATACTCACCATCGAATACTAGCAACATCATGTACAAGTGAATATTTGCATACAGGGACATATGTTCAAACTGACTGCTCTTATTGATTCTAGAGCAGGCGTAAATATTTTAAATAGAAAAGTGATCCCTGCTAAATATTGGATGCCATCAAAAAGAAAAGTTATTGGCTTGGGAAGTAAAATGCTAAAGTATGAAATTCCTAAGGCATCTATCTTCTTTGATAATCACTGCATAAAATTAAAATTTGTAGTTGCTGACATCCCTGTTGATTGTATTTTAGGTAACATATTTTTGGCTATTGCTGAACCAGATGGTTCATTTAGAACAAAAAATAATAAGGGTGGATATTTTATTACTCTTCCTACCTCCTCAAATGGCCCAAGAAAAAATAAATTACTATATGTCTTAGCTCCACGAGTCTCTACAATGGTTCAGACTATGGAAGAGCTAAAGAAAGATGAATCAAAGATAGCATATCTAAAAGATCTGAAATCTACCATTTATATCTCACAACAGCTAAGTCTACCAACAATACAAAAGAATATTTCAGAATTAAAGGTGCAAATAGAGAAAGAGTGTTGTGCAGAAGATCCAAATGCTTTTTGGCACATAAAGCAATATTGTGTTGAATTTCCCTATAAAATAGAATATACAGGTAAGCCATGTAAAATTAAGGCAATTCCGATGAACAATGAATATCGTGAGCTCTGCAAAAAAGAAATTAAGAATTTGTTGAGTAAGAAATTGATCAGAGAATTAGAGAGCCCATGAAATTGTTATGCATTCTATGTAAATAAAAGAGCGGAACCAATCAGAGGCATCCTAAGGCTAGTCATCAATTATAAGCCTTTGAACTCAGTGCTAGCAGATAATACATATCTGATTCCCCACAAAGGAGGTCTGATAAGTAGAATGGCAAGAGCAAAAATATTTTCCAAGTTTGATCTAAAATCAGGATTTTGGCAAGTTGCTATATCAGAGAAGGATAAATTCAAAATAGCTTTCAGTGTCCCAGCTAGACATTATCAATGGAATGTGATGCCTTTCGACCTAAAGCATGCACCATCCAAGTTCCAGAAGGTGATGGACTCTATATTTAAATGCTTCTTCGATTGGTTGATTGTGTATATAGATGATATACTTATTTTCTCAAAAAAATTGCAAGATCATTTTAAACATATATAGACCTTTTTAAATACAATAAAAAGGAATGGTCTTGTATTAAGCAACAAGAAAATCAAATTCTTTCAAACTTCCGTTAAATTTCTTGGCCATACTATATTCATTGGCCAAATCTCCTTCCAAAAGCATGCTATGGAATTCTCAAACAAATTTCCAAACATCATTACAGACAAAATGCAGCTATAAAGATTTCTTGGTTGTTTAAATTATGTAAGTAATTTCTATCAAGATTGCGCCAAGGACAGAAGCTTATTAAATCAAAGGCTGCATAAAAATCTTGCACCTTGGACTCCACTCCGTACTAGAGCAGTTCAAAAAATTAAAGCCAAGGTCAGAGACCTTCCTATATTGTATATATCTGATGATGCAACTTATAAGATTGTAGAATCTGATGCCAGCAACATCGAATGGGGGGGTATATTAAAACAAAAAAAGATAATGAAGAACAGGTTATCCAATTCGCTTTAGGAACATGGAACCCCACTGAGAAAATATATCCTACTATAGAAAAAGAGGTGAAAGCAGCACATAATAACATCGACAAATTTGAGATCCATCTCGTCAATAAACCATTTCTTCTCAGGATAGATGCATCTGCCTTTAAGAAGGTGCTTAATAAAGATATCAAGAAGCCTAGAGAAAATGCATCCACTTTGTAGATAATATACTTTGCGTAGGATTGATCGTAATCTTGTAATAGGAAAAAGATTCGTTAGTCATGAGACTCAGAGCACTTCATCGACTTTTGGTGGATATTGAACTACATCTCCATGATTGATAGAATCTTTTGTACTCAATTTGTTGGGTCAATGGTCAGATGTTTGTCCCCTCTTCTTCCTATAACACGAAGAGAGTTAGGCTCATTCTGGGCATCGAGAGTTAGATTTATTGTGTCTTTTGAAGTTTGGAGTCGAGAGCTTCTCCTGCTCTGCAACTACGGACATTCAGTCTGATCTACTTGCATCACGAGAAGAACTCAAGTCTTTAGGTGATCTAAGAAGCTTGTGCATCAGTGTGAGAGCACTGGTGAGAACCTAAAGTGGCCAGATCGTTAGTGTGTCTATCTATATGTGTGTTTAGAGTATATGTTCAAAGACATAGTCTGTGTAATCGCCAGGTAGCATTCAATAACTTATCTCAGTATTGAGTAGAAACAGTCTGGTAAATGCGAACACAATCTACCTCTGGTATGAATAGACTGTATATCAAGTGTAATCGATATCTAAAAATTTCAATAAAAGAGTGATATTTCATTTTCTGCTTCCGAGTACTGTGTGATTTAATTTGTGGTTTTGTGTAGTAGTTATCTCATAATCTTCACTCGAAGTTCATTAGGGGTTTTCCAAAGGTTCGAAGGGATGGCAAACCTTGGAAGGCAAGGAAGCCATATGTAAGGTCGCAGAGTGTGAAAGATCCGAGTAGGTTTGCATTAAGTTCACCAGAGGTCGATCTGTGAGGACAAACGAAGAGACACAGCAAGGCCAAGGGGCATCGCCTGATGCTTCGTTAGTCCCACCGTGTTCTGGAAGGTAGTGTCACATGCAATGAACCCATTTCCAATCACAACTATGATAACACGTACCAACTGTGTTATTCATAAGTTGTGCAACTAAGAGTTATTTTGAAAACTTTCCTCTCCACTCTAAAGGATTTGGGGCCACATTTATTTCTGACATACTCATTTATTTGATTAATATTAGCAAACTCTTAAATATATCGATCTATATTAGGAATATTTTTAAAGATAAATTTGGGAAAAATATTATATTTTCACACTATTCTTTCCCAATGTTAAATGTCGCAAACCTCCACTTAAACAATAAAATAAAAATAGGACAATCTCTATATTTATAATAAACAATTGATGTAAGTTACCTATGTATTTATAATGATCCTTTGATGTATGTTAAATTTAAATATTCAATAATTAATTGGATTTTGAGAGTTGGTGTGATCAAAATAATTGTAAGCATAGTGTGGTATACATTGCATTGCTTAAATGCTTTAAATGACGATTTCTTAGACATAAGTTAACGTAGCAAAATAATAAAAAACTTATATCAATGTAGAATTCAATTAATTTATAATAATAAAATTATAATAGTAATTAATTTTACAACTATAATAATTAAATTATTTAATTTTTCATAGTATAACTTACTTTAAATATTCATCACATAGAATAATAAGTAATATTTCTAAATTTATATAAAAATTTTAATAAATTTACAAATAATGGAATTTATTTAAAATAAGCAAAATTTAAATTTAATTATTAAAAAATTAATAATTAATTTTATCTATTTATAAGGTGTCCCTTATCATCATTAACTTAAATCCTTAATAATGATAAAAACTTATTAAAAAAATCAACCAAATAAAATAACCAATTTCTCCCATGAACATTCATCACTTTTCCAACCAATTTCAAGAAAATGAAAACAACACTAGTACAAAATGGCTAATTAGTTACTAGAAAAATGACTAAATTTTGCATATAAAAGATCATTTTCAGTCAGTGACAAGTAGTAGCTAATTTATAGTATCTTATAACGCGACCAACCTTTAGACCTTTTTAGCTTAGTCATTAATTGGTTGTCTCAATTTTATCATCTAGTAGTATATTTATTCATAAATTTGGTCACTAATTTAGTCATTGATTTGTATAATTAATGAATAAATATACACAAAATATATTACTATATGATCACCATAAAAAACCAATTAATGACCAAAATGTTGGTCATATTATAAGATACTATAAATTAGCTACTAATTGTTATATATATGCAAAATTTAGTCATCAATTGAAACCAATTAATGACCAAAGAAATATGAGTAAATTTTTTTCATGTTATAAAATACTGTAAATTAGCTACTAATAGTTGTATATATGTAAAATGTAGTCGTCATTTGTAATCACAGATTTATCAGTTGTGGTAGTCATTAATCTTTTCATGGTAGTTTAATATTCATTATATAAACAACTAATTTAGTAGTTTATATTCATTTAATTTACTTTCATTAGTAATAATTATAAACAAATAATTTAGTTGTATATTCATTTTACTAGTGTTCATCATTAGTCAATATAAAGCACTAATTTAGTTGTTTTAGATTGATTTTATGTGTTCATTATTAATCAACATAAATTAATTAGTATGATTTTGTGACTAAATTAAAAAATGGCATACAATGTGCATATTCATCTAATATGAAAACACAAAGTTACATATGTTAATTATGATACTAAACAATTATGTTATATGAAATGTCAATATTATAGCATGAGTTTCCTACTTAATATTGTTTCATCACTTCAAAACATTATCGTTGTGTTACCAAGACATTGCAAGTGAATTCACCAACTCTAAAGAAATGTCCATCAATCTCTATGTGCATGTCTGATGTGGGATATTGGCTCTAAGGGTGTCACTAGACTGATTCTCTTCTCTCTCTCTCTTTTCATTTGTTGCTCCAGTGTTATTGTTCTCCTCTTTCTTCAATTCTTGCTTCTTACCATCAATACAAAGTTCATTCTCTGAAGACAAAAGAAGATACAGTTCATAGTATAAGACATGAAAGATGATGAACACTAGAATATAAACTAGAATATACTATAAAGGATTTATACAACATATACCTCAACATCAACAATCTCAAAGCCATTTTTCCCCATAAAAGAAAGAAACTTGAACAAGTTTGCTTCAGTTGAGCGATAGTTTCCACTATGTTGCCAAATGACCTATATAAATAAAGCAAATAAAAGTTCACCATAGAAAATAACACCTTAGTAACTTAGTATTCAATCTTTAGGGAAATCTTAAGCACAATCATGTCAACTAAGTTACATGCTAAAAATATCAAGATGTAGTTAACTTGTGAAAACAAATAATATGGAATGTGATGTCTAATCCTTGACATTTTATTTGCAACAACATTTCATTCTCTAACACATGAACTTGGTCAAGTATACAAACAACGTGTACTCAAATAAAACATGAAATTAAACTTTTTTAATAGTCATCAAAATATTTTAACACAAAATAGCTAAAAGTTTTTCAATCAATTAAGTGTGAAACTAATTACAACTTCAAGCTTTGGTTGTTATTTAAATGGACATGATACCAAGTATTTTCAATTTCATAGTTAAAAGACAAAAAAAAAAAAAAAATCAAAGAAACAGTGAAAATACAATCAAATAATAAAGAGAGGATATCATGGAATGGACATTGCAATTATAAAAAAATTGTTTACCTGTCCACCGATGTCTTTTATGGCATTCCTAAAGAATATTCTTGCCCAAAATAACCATGAGGTGAAAGAATCACAACATTAAATACCATAGGAATCACTACTAGAAACTCAAACAAGTTTTCTTTAGTTGGGAGATAGTGGCCACCATGTTGCTAGATGTCTTGTATAAAGAAAGAAAATAAAATGTCACCATAGAAAAGAATACCTTAGTAACTTAGTATTCAACCTTCAGGAAAAATCTTAGGCATAATTATGCAAACTAAGTTACATGTTTTAAGAGCCAAGTGGTGAATTAGCTTACCATATTTCTAGCTCAACATTTTTTATTTCACCAAACCGACTAACATCTCATCCAAAAAGGCAATAATTTTCATTATAGTGGATCAAGAAAGTTTCTACAAGCAACTTCTTAAGAAGCACCTTCTCCATTCTCCACTCAAGGGTAAAATACAATGCCTTGTAATGATGAAGATCCCCTTTCTGGATACTCTTAGGAATTAGGTATAGCTTCATATACAAAACAACATTGTAAGAGGAAAGTGTGCAGAAAAAATATCTATAAAATTGAAATTGATGACAACAATGACATAATGAGAAAAAGGAATGAAAATTGAGAAACCTAATTTATTTGCATAAGGAAAAATTCAAGCAAAAATCATAAACAAATCTCAAGATTTACACAAGAAAAATGCCACTCTTATTACCATTTTTTCATACTATTGCTTCTAAACATCATCAAAAGCATTATAATTTAATGTACCCTGAAGAGGATGAAAAAGGGAGAAATGCACATGATTTCAAACTAATAAATTTATAACAAGCAAAAAAATAATGTTCATATTTCTAGGTTCTAGAAACATTCTTTCAATACTAACAACCTTCTTTAGAAAGCAAATATGCATTAACCAAAATCCAAAGGAATGCATGTGTTCTTTAATTGCATCACATTTTTCTTCTATAAAATTTTACCAGTTAATCCTAATGTCGCTCAAAATTATCACAAAACCATTTACTGAACAAATTGTCTCAATTATATTTGACAAGATGAATTTTGAAAAGTGTAAATTGATTTTGATTTGGAGTTGGTGAGACTCATAGCTTGAACAAAATTTTGTGCTTATTATGCACCCATGTTCTCATCATGGCTTATGAGGTTCACCCAACCACTTTGAGAATTCTATATTGCAATCACCATGACCTTGGACTTTGCCTTGATCACAATGGGGAGGGTGAATGGTAAAACCCCATTAGCTGACCTATGCGCACCTTGATGAGAGTATAGCTCCTACCCATTTAGGTATTGGCTCATTGATCATGTGAATATTAATAACATAGAGGAGAAAATGTGGACAAAGGTTGTAAGAAATGCATGTATCAATAAGAATCTTATTCTTAAAGTGATCATAATTATATAGAATTTACCTAGATTTCAAGAAGTCAACTTTTAGCTATAATTAAATAAGAACCCCAATGAAACATCCTTCACTTCCAAACATATGTTTACGAAATCACATTAACAAGATATATATTTCATCACCTACCTAGCATAGTGAAAAACATAAGGATAATATAGATGAAACTCTTCAATTAAAGTAATGCCTAAATGATGCCAGTGGCTCTTGATTAATGTTTTTTTCCACACCAATGTCTTCGGACATTGTGATATCATTCTTTGTCTCAAGGAATAGGTATAGAACATATCCTTATACATCAACACCATATGAATCAGTTTTTTATTGAATAAGCTAACTAGCATCTTAAGTAATTTCATTGAAAAAATTCAATCCTTAGCTAACTACCTAGAAACCATATAACAACTTGTAGTTTTACTATTCTATCACAATTGGCCAAAAAGACGAATAGAAAAGAATCAAAACATGGTCTTCCATTATGGCCCAATCCATTAAAATTCAAGAGATATAAAGGTTAGATAATTGGAACATTTTCACAAAGAATCAAAGTTTGATCATACATACTATATTGAGATGTGTTCCATTTATTGAAGGTATTATGTGAAAATGGAAAACTCAAAAAATAAGATGGCAATTATAATAGAACCCAAGGTAAAAAATTTGGATCCTTTATAAATTTGGAAAAATGAATGCATCGGAATAATGGGAGAAACAAACAACTTAAATGGAAAATCATAAAAACATGGTCCACCATTGCCCCATTCCATCAAACTCCAAGAAATATAAAGAACAAATAATTGGTTCATTTTCACAAAGCCCAAAATTTTGATCCTACATATTGTATTCAGGTGTGCTTCCATTTATTGAAGGTCTTAAGTGAAAATGGAAAACTTGAAAAAAAAGATAGAAGATTTAATAAAACCTATGATACAATTCCATATCCCTTTCATTATACTTTATAACTTTGAAAAAAGGAATGAATGGAAAATAAAGGGGTAAGGAAGATGCGAGGTAAACTAGTAACTAGAGGAATTTTGCATTGTGAACCCAAGGAGAAAATCAAGGTAGAAAACTAAAATGATGTCAACTTTCAAATGATAAGTAGGAAAAAGGGGAAATCTCTATTTTTTGAAGAAATTAATACACTGCATACAAATCCTACAACTTGAGAACAACTCAGGATATTTTGCATGGTGTTTCAGGGATGGGAGCAAGGGGAAGGGTTTCAAGGATGGCTAGAAGTTAACCGCAAATTTCAATGGGATAACCAAAAATAAAAAAAATAAAATTTTAAAGAAATATAAAATTTAAAAACAAAGATTCTAGAACATAGTGTTATAATATAAGTCACTAAAAGTAACTTCCACAGATAATAGATCTGATGTAACTCAATAAAGGTAACAAGTCTTAGATAATAGATCTTAAAGATATTGTCTACATAGATATTATAACCCTCCCAAAAGAAAGAGTTGATATAGGATACACAAATTTACCAAACATGGGAGTCAAAACTATGAAGGCAATTACACCTCAGTACAAAAACATACTACATAGTATTCAAGCATGCATTCCATAGATAAAAAAATTCCAGGTTTGAATGAAAACCACCTGGTGAATATTTTTATTCGAGAATTGTAACCAAATGGGCACTAGTTTCGAAGTAGGTATTCAAATATCCTTGAAACCATCCCAACAGATCTCCCAAAACTCCCTGTTTTTGGAAAGAACCATCTAGAGGATATGGGTAAGTAGCCAAAACCATCATAAGATGTGTCCCAAACATCCCATTTTTTGGCAAGAAACATTTAGACAATGTGCGAGAGGATCACACATCCTCAAAGATGTGTCATTCAAAATAGGGACTTTCACTTTCAATCCCCGAGGAGGGTAAAATCAAGAGGATTCATCCCATAAGTAGAGACAAGTCCCCTTATGTAACATTGTCCTCAATGCATAATACACATGATACACTATAAAGTGACCTAAGAGAGTGACACACTAACATATGAACTCACGACCAAGTATAGATATTTTCTTATATATCCACAAGTAGAATGTATGTAAGGAAATTATGAAATCATTCCACACATGCATGGAAGATAACGAATATCATGTGTAATTAAATTTTAATACTAGCATCCCTATAATTTATAGGGTCGAAATTAATGAACAATGGAAAATAAAACTTATATTTGGATATATCTATTGTACTTCCTACAAAATGAAATCAGATTGTAGATTACAAATTTACAACCATGATTACATGAGAACTACTTACAGGTTTCCGGGGACCCATACCCATTGGTTTCAGAGTAGTGATGAAATGTTTTGAATTTCCCACTAATGGATTTGAGAGCATCCAAAACATTCCAGTGGCTCCATTCTCAAATTCACACCACTCTTTTGGGTGCTTCTAGCACACTACCAACCCTAGGGATAACTTGGACATTGCTTACTTACATATCCCTACACGAAAAACCATATGTAAATTCATCATATCCTAAGCATGAGATGATTAAACTTCACTTTAGCATAGCAACTGGATGTAACCTTGGGTTGGAAAGGGTTAGCAGAATCCCAAAAGATAAAGTTGGTGGAATATTTTTTATATGTTAGGAACTCATTTTATTTCTATACTACCTCCCACCACTCTTCTTCTAGTAAATTCAAGTTGAAACAACCCTCTACCTATTTGCTTGCTACCAAAATTGCACAAGAATTGATCTTGTGGAAACCAAATTTCAAGAGAGAATTAGCTATAATAAAAAGGAACACATTAAAGGCAGACTCAAAGAGTGGAATAAAAATGAATTGGTAATATCTTCAAAGCTAAAGGTGATGTGGAAAAGAAACTAAAGGAAATAAACCATATTATTATCACAGAAGGCTATACAGATGAAAGGAAAGAGATGGCAGAGTCACTCCAGCATGAATGGGAAAACAAGAGTCTACAAGAGGAAATATTCTAGAGACAAAAATTCAGAGTACAATGGATTAAGGAAGGGGAGAGAAACACCAAATTCTTTCACTGATCCACCATAGTTCACAGAAACAACAACAGAATTGTGAAACTTACAGTTCAACATGGAATAGAAAGAAACACTCATGAAGAGATGGAAAAGGTTCTAGTCTAGCATTTTTAGAAAATTGCTGAGGAAACCTCAAAAGATAGATATCAGTTTATGAAAAGATTTACTCAGTACATTCCTAAATTGGTTTCTAGAGAAGATAATTACAATCTCAACAGACCAATAATAGAGGAGTAAATTGAGGAAGTCATTAAAGAGATGCACAATGGGAAAGCACTAGGCCCTGATGGCTTCAATGTGGACCTTTTCAAAACATGTTGGAGGATAGTAAAACAAGATATCCTAGAGGTAGTGGAAGACTCTCAAAGATTTAAGATAGTATTAAAGGTGCTCAGTGAGTCTTTCATAGCATTAATCCCCAAACAAGAAAAGGCCACTTCTCCAGACAGATTTAGACCTACAACATTATGCAATGTGGTATACAAAATAATATCCAAAGTAGTTTCCAACTATCTCAAACCAATCCTCCTGACCCTAGTGTCAGAGGAGCAAATGGGCTATGTGGAAGGAAGACAAATTCTTAATAACATAATTCAAGCACATGAAGTGGTTCATTCACTCATTACCAATAAACAAGCAGGGATGATAATTCAACTAGACATAGAAAAGGCCTGTGACAAACTTAGCTGGTCATACATAATAGCAATATTAAAGCCTATGGCTCTAATTACAATTGGATTAAATGGGTTATGGCACTAGTTACCACCGGCAGCTGTTCAATTCTTCTCAATGGCTCTCCCTCCAAAACCTTCAAGCCTAATAGAGGTCTCAGGAAAGGCGATCCTCTTTCTCCTTTCCTTTTCATTCTAATGATGGAAGGGTTAGGGAGAGCAATCAGAGCTGCTAAGGAGGAAGGGAAAATTTAGGGTATGAGACTCACTCAAGGTAGGGACACAGTGACACTTCAGCAATTTGTGGATGATGCTATGCTTCAAGGCACACCCACTGTCAAGGAAACCAAATTTTTAAGTAGATTATGAGTGAGTTTGCTATGGAAGCAGGAAAAAAGGTAAGTCTTACTAAATCAAATATTTTTTTTTTCAATATAGATATTTCAATACAAAGAAATCTTTCCAGAATTTTAGGCTTTCAAAGAGAGTCATTTCCCATGAAGTACCTGGGAGTTCCCCTCACCGACAAACCGCTACACAAGGAAATCTAGGAACCTCTTCTAAATAAGATAAAAGATAATATTAGCAAATGGACAAATAGAGCCCTTAATCTAGCAAGGAAGCTGATTCTAACTAAGGCTATCCTCCAAAGTATCCCTATCTTTATGCTATCAGCCATTCCGGCACCAACTAGTGTAATTACTAATATAAGAAACATTCAGGGAGACTTTCTCCTGGGGAAAGGTGAAGAAAAGAAGAAATGGGCCCTAGTGGCATGGGACAGGGTATGCAAACCAAAGTCCCATGGTGGCTTGGGTCTTCATGACCCAGGAATTCGTAATAGAGTTCTTGGAGCCAAAATCTAGTGGAGATGGATAAAGGAAATACAAGCCCCCTAGGCAAAAATATGGAAGCAAAAGTATGTAAGAGATTGGTAGGAGAAGAACCTCATAAGAATGACAGGACAAGTAAAAGGTTTTGCAATTTGGAATAGGGCATGGGAGAATAAGGCCGTAGTCCAAAATCATAGTTTCTGGGAGATTAGAAATGGAGATCTGGCCTAGTTCTGGGAGGATAATTGGTAGCAGGACACCAATCTCCACAGCGAGGAATTAGCAGACATTCACACCAATACAATAAACAAAGGATTAAGGAGGGTACGTGACTATTGGGACGAATCAAGGAATAATGGGAAATGGAGAATATGGAAACTTCTAGATTACAGTGGAATGGGCATGTTGCATACTCAAGCTATAGCCCTTAAAGGTCTTTTAGAAAAGAGGCAAATCTTAAAATCAAACTTGGATGATCAACTAAGATGGGGAAAGAACAAGGCAGGTCTCTTCAACCTTAGGGAGGCCAAAAGGATAGATTCAGGGCTTAACTTTCCAAACACTGATAAGATGTGGAAAGAACTTTGGGATAATCCTCATTGGATGAAAGTCAAATTGTTCAAGTGGTTGGTTCAATAGGACAATATTTTGACATGGGATAACCTAAGAAAAAGAGGCTTTATTGGCCCGTCAAGATGTCACCTATGTGGACAACAAGAAGAAACTACTAATCATCTCCTGAATAGATGCACTTTCACTGCAATACTTTGGAATTGGGTTGGAGATGTCTTCAAGCAGACAGGTAGACATGTAAATGACATCATTGGTACTTTGAAAAAATGATGGAAATTTTTTTCAGATAATGAGATCATTAACTCTGCCTGGGTGTTGACCCCACAGTTCATCATTTGGAATGTTTTGAAGGAGTCCAAGAATAGGATTTTCAAGCATAAGGCAAGCCTGGAGTAGTATCCTAAAGCTAATCCTTAAACAACTCAAAGATATTTTTCATATCTTGGGATGTGTAGCCACTGGTAAACACATAGGACAAAGAGAGGCCAGAATACTGGAGAGGTTAGAGCTCAAGGTTCAACCCCATCAGTTTTCTATGCAGACCAACAAGAATACCTCAACAGAAAAGGCTTCCTGGAACCCCCCTTCACATGGCTTTTTAAAATTTAACATAGATGAGGCCTCAAAAGGGAATCCGAGAGAAGCAGGTTATGGAGGGGTCATGAGTGATGAGGAAGGAAACATACAAGTTGTCTTCCGCAGTTATCTAGGAAAAGTGACCAACAATATGGTTGAGCTCATGGCGATGGAATTATGCTTGGAAATGCTGCTCAAGTACAACATTCACAATGTCATCATTGACGCTGACTCGGAATTAGTCATTAATTCGGTGAAGAGGATAAATGTTGGCACTACACCAAAGAAAATCTCAGGACACTAGCGGCTTCTGCACTTCTACCAAAGAATCCAAGCACACCTGAGAATGCTAAGAACTCTTAATTTGGTGCATGTTTGCAAGGAAGCCAACAAAGTTGCGGAATGGCTTGCCAATGAGGGGGTTTGAAACAAGCATATCAACTTGTGCTGCCAGTGGGAGGAGGTAACAGATGACAGGTTGAAGGAGGAATGCTCATCCCGGGCCCTTAGTGACAGACAACAATATCAAGAAAAATCAAGAGAAAGAATTTTACTTCATGACAATGATGAATAAGTTCACTTTAGATGATTTTCAGAGGATATGCACTTTCGGTTTTCTAAGGGTGCTTCTAGAAACAGAGGAAGTAATCGAGACAGAAGATATTTAATCATAGGAGGATTGATTCCATGGGAGATGAACACCATAGACGCCACCCTTCCGGTTATGTCTTCTTCAGGCAACGTGTGGGAAGTCAAAGGAAGAGATTACTGGGGTCAAAAACTGCTCGAGACATACTACCAACTTTGGGTGCCCTCTGACCCAGGAGAGGCTTTCTCAGAGGACAAGCGATGCCATTCAGCAAGCAACGCAGGGAGGGGGATGAACATCTATTACCACCTTCATCGCTGGGTAATCCGTAAGCATATGTGCGGTCTGATTTGGTTTGTGGCCGTCAAATCCGGAGAGGGAAAATCAACAGCCACCTTTTGGTGTGCAAGTTGGTGGGGCCAAAAGGATAAAACCACTAATGGTTTGTGACCTTCATCAGGCACCATCCAAACCAAAGACGATTTTAATGAAAATCCAGCAATTCCACTCAGGAAGCAACACGTGGCAGAGGACCGAAAAAGTAAGCCACCTTCATTGCGCGGTATTCAGTGGGCCTTTTAAGCCGCGTGATATGGACACCAGTTGTTGGATCAGAAGGAAAGATCAATGGTCAACGTTGATCGTGCAACTTAAGGGCTTTTCTGCGGGCTTTACCTCCACACATGTTGAACTTTGACCGTCGGATTGTTAGAAGACATATCTTCGGTTCGTTTTACAGAGCATACTTTGCATCCACTCTTGGTTCTAAGGAAATCTAGGCCTTGTTTCTGTTTGATTTTTGGAGGGTTTTTTGGGTACTTTGGGTACTTTGGGTATTTTCACTCTCCCTTTGAGGGATTTTGCGCCTCTGTGCATCTATTGTAACATGTGTAATTTATTTTTTTACCTAAGTTAATAGAAGGATCATCTCTTACTTAAGCAGAAAAAAACTGCATAATGTTAGTCGATTTAGCTCTAAGGAATAGGAGAAATCCTAATTCGACCATTGAGTTTTAAATATCCCAATCTTAATTTACACCATTCATTAACACATAAGGTTGCATCATTATTAACATCATGGAAATACTTTTGCTAAAGAGAACCCTTCCATTGCTTTCCTACTTCTTTTCATAATACCTTTTAATGTTTTGTCCCTCGGAGAGGAACCCTTTACCAAATGTTGAAGATTAAGAAGGGAGTCTCTCAAAATAGTGAGAAAAATTACATGTTTGTGTTTGGCTAATTAAATCCCCTAGTAAAGGGTATAAGATTCAGCTTGCTTGTTTTTCATGCATCCTAAGCCCCATGAATACTTTGCAATTTTAACTTCCTTGATGCCATAGAGCACCCCTCCCCCTCTTGGCACTCCTATAATCTAAATGTTAGATATCATTTTTTGGGATTCAACTGCATTAAGGAAGTCATTAACGTATGACCATTTTCATGAGAGGTAGTTGTAACTGACTAATTTCTCATGATTTTTGAATAGTCCACTTAGCACTCATTGCATTGGGTGATGCTCACATGGGTGAAGAAGTGAGATTGAAACTAGTGAATGAATCACATAGCATATATCATCACTTCCGGGGCTTGCACCTGGTAACCAAGACTTCCTAGGAGGTCACCCATCCCAGATGGCTTAACTATGGAGTTTTCCCCACAATCAAGCCCACTTAGCTTGCTACCCCATTTGCAAAACCTTAGCAATTATTGTGCCTCATGAACCATTCAAGTAGAGTTCCATTTACTCTCTTGATTAAGTATTAAGTGGTTTTCTCAGTGCATTATATTAAATATCATATTTTGGGATTCAACTGCGTTAAGGAATTCATTAATGTATGACCATTTTCACGAGAGGTAGTCATAACTAACTAGTTTCTCATGATTTTTGAATGGTCCTCTTAGCACTCATTGCATTGGGTGATTCTCACAGGGGTGAAGAAGTGGGATTGAAACTAGTGAATGAATAAATATATGTTCATCACTTCACACTAAGAACTTGGTTTGAATTGGGACACATAACTTCATGCACACCAATCAATGCAGATCATATATTGAGGAGGGATCTCTCTAGCTTCATGAACTCCCTCTTGGGCATAACATCGACCCTTGGAAATTACAGTGGTGAAAGAGGCCTAAAACTTCAAAGTTTCAATGATCTACGTATTGTAGGGATAGTGGGAGGTTTTGGTTCCCCATTGAAATAGCACATATCTAATATCAGAATCAGCATGTCCCCTAGTCATTCCTTATCTACAAACTTTTGTGTAATAATTTAAAAGTGTTTTATTGGCACACATATTAATGGCATTGTAGGCCATTTAACAATATGATTTATATTTTAGGAAAGGGGCATCACTGGGGAAATTCATTTCAACGATCAATAAGATAAACATCAACCTCAACAAGTTATAAAAGAAGGTGTTGAGATGGCATTGTAGGCCATTTAACAATATGATTTTTTTTTTTTAGGAAAGGGGCATCACTGGGGAAATTCATTTCAACAATCAATAAGATAAACATCAACCTCAACAAGTTATAAAAGAAGGTGTTGATATGGATTCTTGACCTACATCGAAAACGACGTGGTACGCAGAGCATTAAGGTGTTAGTGGTTTTAGCATCTGTTAGTGTTAGTACTTGCAGCCTTCCACCAGCGATCAAAAATGATCTTACAAAATGGTCTTAGGATTTCAAAGTCAATTTTTTTCATTTCATTGAGTCTTCAAGTAAAAATTTGGTCACTAGGTATTAGGTCTAGGATTGTTTTCACTCCTTCCAAAGTTTTCCAAGTACTGGTCCATGTCACCCTCAGCTGAGTGTACCATCATTAAAAGAGTTGTCATCACTATTACAGGTTCCAAACTATCATTTTTAAGTGAGTTTGTCATCTTATACGTTGTTGCCTCAATTGTGCTTTTAAGGCTCATTTCCCTCTCCTAGGGTTTTGAGGGCATTTTTCTTGGTTCCATGAATCCCATGATCAAAAAATAAGAAAAACTTATATCCTAATGCTCATATACCTTCCCCTACGCTTCATAGACATTCTTAAACACTTCCCATCACTTATATGCCTCAAGTTCACCATTGTCCCACTAACATTAGCCTATTTTTACAATTTGACACGTTTTTTAGGCTAGGCCTGTGCTTTTCCCTTTCGGAACCCTTACCCTCATTCAATACTTGAAATTCCACTTTTCGTTGTTTCCAACATCCCTCCCTACCTCCCAAAATTTTCCTAAGAATTTAGAATCCCCCATCCCCTTCATTTCTACAAATCCCCTATTTTCCCTTCACTAAACCCTAATTTCCTCTCCCATTGAGCTAGGCTTGGCTATGGAATCAGAGACATATGAGTATATGAGGAATAAGGGAGGTCATTTCAGAAAGTATGAGGCCATTCCAACTCATACACATCATGTCTCCATCATCTCTCAATAAGTCAGTCCAATAGACAAATCATGCCACACATAGGGCCATTTTTTCTTCAAACTATGTTTTAGACAAAATAGGGATGAATTTGGCAAAAGTGAGAGAGATGTTTGTCCATAATAGGCCAAGGATGAAAAACCTCCTTCATTGTTTACATGGGTGTCATGGTTTTAGTGAAATTTCAAAAATACAGTTGCTACAAGAGAGTTGATGCACTTCTACAGTGACTTTGGGAAAGTCACTTTTCCTTCTAGTAGGATTGTCGAAATGGATTTCTTGATGCGTCAAATGATAAATAGAGAGAAATATATTTCCAATGAGCTATCATTGTCTTAATTTTGAGTTGAGTAAGACCTCCAAAATTTTCTATAAAGAGAACACATCATTTTTGTACCCTCATTGTGCACTTTTTGACCAGTCTTGGGAGATTTGACATTTCAGGGGCTATAATTGACCCTTTTCAATGCTTGATAAGTCCATTTTCTAGCCAAGAGAGAGACCTTTCCAATGAGTTATCATGGGATTGATTTGGACACCATGAAGGCAGTCAAAATAAACATGTCAATTTGAGGGTGTGTTTAACCAGGGCGCTGCTTGCTAGGAGAAGGTGTTACGTGCCTGTAGGGTCAAGGGCACATTTGTTAGTTCAAGCTTGAGTTAAATTTAATGATGTTGCATGCCTATAGGGTGAAGGGCACACTTGATAAGGGCGTTGTGCACTGGGAGAAGGTGTTGCGCATTTTGCCAAAGGAGTCTGGCAAACCCTAGGGGTGCCAAAACATCATTTCCTTCATCTGATCAAAACCACAAAGGCTTCAAGTACTTCCATTCAACAAGTAAGTGGCCTAGCATCTCTTTTTCTCCATCAATTAAGCAAATTGGCACTCTAAAATTTGAAATCCTAGCAAAGCTCCCTTGCATCCTTTCAAAATCACTTCTTTGATCAAAGTTTCAATACTTATACATTGTCACCTTCCAATCACCCTAACTGTATTTCAGTCCACATCCTCACTATTTCACTCATCTTGGCATTATTTTAGCCCCTCAAATTTTCTCCTATAAAGCATGGTAGAATATGGTAGTTGAGAAGAAGGTGAAAGACAACCCAGGAGGCCAACCAAGAAAGGAGGAAGAATTATTATATTTGAACCCACTGATACAACAGAACTTATGCAATCACCACTTGCAGTATCATGTTTCAGGCACATGGGTTGTTTAGAGTTTTTCCAAAGGGGTGAGACGGTGAATTTTCATCACCAGTTAACCAAGAAGTTCATCCAAAATTTGCAAAACAAACAAGTCAATTTAGTTGGGGTCACATTCACTATATCTTCAGCCATCATATCACAGGCCACTAGAATTCCAAATGTAGGAGAGAAATGGTTCAAGCAGAATGAGTTGCATCACAGTTTTTATGAGCCATATCTTAAAACAAGGTTCAGAAATGATAAGAAAATAATTTTCCCTTTCTCTTATCTTTTGGACAAGTATGTGCCATTGATGAAGATCATCATGAGGTATTTCACATGTGAGGGTAGGTTTTCCCAACTATACTCATACCATGTCAGGCTTCTCATGCACTTTACCAGGGTAAGAATGCTCAATTTTCCATATTACCTTTTCAGGAGTATTAACAAGATGACATATATTGCTTAGAAAATGGACCCAACTTCATCAGATGCATAGTATTTTCCATCATTCTCTTATCAAAATGATAGTCCTCCATCACTTAGATAAACTAGGCATTACTTGGGAGGTCTTCATAGCTAATGAGATATTCAATGAAACACCTACTCAACCAGCTCCCCACATTCCCCCATCATCCTCTACTAATCCATCTACTTCTTCTCATCCGCCACAGCCTTCTTATCACTCATCTTCAACAGGTCATTCTTCACCAAACACCTCCCACCTCCACACCATCTACATCACCACTTCATGTAGCCATACATTCACCCACTAGAAATGATGACAGTGATGAGGGACATGATGAGCATAACGATAGTGAGGGACATGGTGTACACACTGAGCATGGTCATACTAGTATACCATAGAGGAGCCATTTGTAGCCATTTTCTTTCACCTATCAGAGGGAAATAGGCAAGTGTTTACCCCACAGAAAGTGGGAGGGGCCTTTCCTTCGTCATCAACATTACAGGTTAAATGGAAGGAGAAAATGGTAGAGGAAGCAGATGTCAAACAACAACATTAAGAGCATGAAATTGAAAATGAATTTCTCCTTGTGGACACTAGTGATGAGGAGGGAGAAAAATCTTCTCGAACTACCTTGAGAGCAAAGGATGCCAAAATCAAGGAGCTTGAGGTTAATTTACAAAGACCCTAATATGTTATTTTCTTTTATGAGAAAGAAAACAAGCAGCTCAAGGATAAGAAGGAGTTGATGCAAATCAAGTACATCGAGGTAAAGAGGGAAGCTGAGAAAGCCAAATTTTAGCTTGATGAGGCTTATGGAGATTATGGAGAGTCAGATGATGAAAAAGGACAAAGAAAAAGGTCAAGAACAAGAGGATTAAAAAAGGCCTTAGAGCTTGAAAGACAAAAAGAGGTAGAATTGGAGGAGCACCTCACTCTAAATGAGAAATTGGTCAAGGACATAGCCGAAAACAGAGTGTCTTCACTTGAGAAAGTGAACTCACACTTGGAGACCCTCTTAGACAAGGCAAACAGAGATGTGGAGTTGCAAATGAAGATGGCCAAGTATTATGCAAGGAGAAACCAAGTGGCAAGGAGCAAGGTCAAAAGAGCTCATGAGAAAGTTGACAAGTTGACCAAGCAAGAGGAGAGGAGGAGACTTCACATGCTTACTGAGGCATCCATACATTCCTCTAATCTTTGATTAGTCATAAAAGCACATTTTTGGGCATGATGGATCATTTTTGAGTTTGGAAGAAGTTGTGTTTTTCAGTCCTTTGTTTGCATAGTCATGGAAGGCAAACATGGCATTGCGCTCTTTTTTGAGGCATCTAATCAACAAAAGGTTAGCATTTTTGGGTTTCTAGTGATGAGTACATAAACTATGTACTTTTTATAAGGATTTGGAGGAGAAATGTTTGGGAAAAAGGTAAAAAAAAAAAAAAACCCAAAAAATGACCTTTTTGCCCTCTTTTTGGCTTGGGCACTGTGCGCTAAGCAATGTTGGGAGAATTGACTTTTGACAAGGCAAATGAACTCCAAATGCAAAAATTCAGGATGTTCTAGAAAGTGGATGGGAAAAAATTTCCAACAAGATATTGTGGGGCTAATTTGAATTCGGGAAGGCCTCCAAAAGTGTAACTGAAGTTGAAGGGCGCACCTAGCATTAGCGTTGCGCACCTAGCACTGGTGCTGTGCGTTTGACAAATTGTCTAGCTATTCACTGTTTTGTCCCAGGTTTCATTTTCACCCTAGAAATTCATGATGTTATCGTTGTAATTGATCTGTTGAATGTAATTATGATGATTTTAGAGCTTACTAGGGTAGATTCATCAAGTAAAACAAGTTCATGAGGTGTAATGTATCAGTTTGTTTGGGTTAGTGATAAGTCACTTTGACTACCCCATTTTCTTGTTAGTAGTTCAGATCTTGTTAGAAACAACTCCTCTTCTCATGGATTTGACCCCTTGTGCTTAGGATGAGTTGTTTGGGGTTTATATGATGCTTTTCCTTAGTCACTATAATGGTTTAACTCAACTGGATGCTTATGCTTTGAGTAGACGTCATTTTGTATTAGTTTTAGCAGGGGATTAATGAAAATTTGCAGCTATTTCTTTGGGATCCATGTGGTATGATGTTCAGTTCAATTTTTCTTATGCTTTCATGTGTTAAAATTAATTATTGACTCCATTTCATCATTTCATATTATTCAAGAAGATTTTTTCAAGTTGATAGGTAGAACCCATAATATTTATGCTCTGTTTTGGGAAAATATTCATAGTCCATGTTTTCTTTAGTTTAGGAAGAATCCATCTTTGCTTGCATGCTCTTTCTAGCTCCTCAGCTATCTTGAATCATCTCACCCATCAAACCCTAAAGTGTTGAGCCGTGTGCCTACCTTGCCCCATCGAAACCCTGCAATTTTGACCTAATTTCCTTGCCCTAACTATCTGGGTCCTCCTAATCCAGCAAAACCCTTAAAAAAAATCAAACCTTATGCTACTATACCTAGCCTAATATCATTTTCTTGATCCAGTCATCTTGGATGAGATACTTACGGAGAGAGCCCTCTCTTGGCCTAGTAGTGCTAGCTACTTGGCTACGCGTGGTTTTTGGTTACCTTGGCATTGCCTTCCTTCAGCCTGAGGTTCAATCCAGGTGATAACATAGTGGCAACCATACTGGGGAATGGGCGATAGGTTTTGTATTCCCTGGGAAATATCATCAAATTTCAGATCTAGATCTGATTGTTGATGGTGGACAACGATCAGACACAAAAAGGTTGAAATCATTCATCTGGTGACTCAAAATTAGTTTCAAGATCATATCCAAAGACTCCACTGGAGGATGAACTCGACCAACAGAAACATGGAAGGACAATATTGAAAGATCAAGTATTCAAGTTGGAATTTCATCCAAGACGTTATGTTCTTTGTCATCAATTATTTTTTCTCTTTTCACGAGAATGTCAAAAAGGTTTTACAAAGTATATTATATTTGAGAAAATATCCTAGACCTACACGTGATCCCTTCCATTTAAAGATTGTGAAAACAAATTCTTCGTACGCCTTTGATCTTGATCAAGACCCTTATTCTGAATCTTATGATGACCATCTTCAACTTGATGAGCCTAAAGAGACCAAGACTGGTTCTACAACTTTTGTACATACTCCTACACCTTGTAAAATTCTAGATCGATACAAACCACTCATCTTACCTCATATACTCCATGCTTTCCCTTAAAATCATTACCTATACCTGTCAAGGTTTGATGTTGAATATGAAATTATCACTACTAAGAGACATATGCAAAATTTTGAGACTTTCCTCAGCCTTTTGAAGTGAACGAAGAGGATGTCAGTATCAGGCTATTGCTCTTTCTTTGTAAGGAAAAGTCAAGAGTTGGTTCAAAAACTTGCCTGATGCGAGCATATCAGATTTCCAGTAGTTCGTTAAAGTTTTCCTTGACAAGTGGGTGGTAAAAAAAAAGCCTTTCTTGATTATAGAAGAGTATAAGCAGCTGAAAAGACTGCCAGGGGAGACAATACAACAGTTTTCTGCTAGGTTTAACGAAGTCTATTTTTTGATGCCTGCTAATATAAGGCCTCCTCCTAGATCTGCTCTCTTGCACTACCCAGATGCATTTGATCCGAAAATGGAGTTTCAACTGAGGGAAAGGAACCTTGCAACGCTTGAAGAGATGCATAATAGTGCAGTAGATGTAGAGACTAATCTGTTGATCAGAAGGGTAGAGCTAAAGGAAGAAGAGAGGGAGAACATTGTAGAGAACCTAACATCTTTAGAGGTAAAGCTCGACATTTTGGTAAGTAAAATGGAAGAAATGATGCAAATAATCACCTCGAGAGATGAATTTTCTATTCAACATCACCATGACCCACCTGTCCCAGAAAAAAAGAACAAATTGCTAGCCCTAAAAAGTTTCTTGCTAATCCTAGCTACCATTATTAGATTTGAAAATGGATTTGTAGATCAATATGAGGAGAAACAATCTGATAATATAATGTGTATGATTGGCAACATTAATTATATTGATGATTTGCCAAAGTTTGATCAGTACAACAATTATTATGTTCTCCAAACAGAAGCTAATCTTGCAGAGCAATCAACAGTTGGTTTGTGGGAGGAGGAAGTTCAATTTTGGAAACTTGAATATAGTAATCAGCTGAAGCACATCAGCTATGACAATGATGAGGAAAGTGCAGAAAATTTGGAAGTAAGTAAAGGATCTTTGCCTCTTTGCTTGACTTCATTTGAGTCAATCAGAGGTAACTTTGATGTGATCATAAATCAGCACTCATTGAGTTTTGATCTTGACAATCAAGAGGATAATCAAATTTTTTATTAGAGCTCCTTACCCTTGTGTTTCTCCTCATTTGCAAAAATAAGAGAAAAATATAAGCAAGAAGATAAGTGAGTGGTCAACACTATAAATGATAAACCTTCTCATGAATTGTTTGAGGAAATCATTTGTGACGTAGAAGCCTCCCTAGCTCTAGATTTGCAGCCACTGAATTCGATTGAATTTCAAATTGCAGATGAAGGCTTGGAAGCTGAAGAATATGATCAAATGATGCAAGGGGACTCTGTACTACTACGTTTTGAAACATTTCAATTTTTAAAGAAAAAATTTCATAATATCTCTAAAGCAAAGGATAAGCAACCTGTAGAGTGTCATGCAGTCTCATTAAAACTAATGGAAAATAGGTTGCAACAATATTTGCAAGTTTTTCATGACCCAATAGCTGATGTGTTGGATGATATCTGTAGTAAAATTCCTTCTCCATTAACTAACTATGAGCCTGAAAATAATGTTGATATAAACTTGATCTGACAATTGACTTCATTGTCTTGTTCAGCAGGAGTTTAACTACAAAGATCATACCAAGATTAACAGTCATATCAGGAGAGTAATGAAGAATATTTTTGTTTTGTTGTTGATCATCAAGAAAAATTAGTCATTCATGAGTTTCAAGATCCTTTTGTCAATTTTCTACAATCATCAAGGAAATCAAACATATATGTTAGGAAAATTTTAAAACAAAAGTACGAAGACTACCTAAAGCGAAGTAGTAATGTATTAGATGGGCTCGAAATCAATATGTATTCCTATGAAGATACTTTCGCAGCATTCTTGAGGTCAACAGGTGGGATCATGCTTTGCAATTTCATCAAGATTCAATCTGTTGATAAATTTTCATGCGAGTTGCCTTTCAGTAGTTCTCTCTTCTTTCTCATAAACAAGAACTTGCGAAGAATTCAAATAGCAACCAGAATGCTTACTTGGTTGCATTGGTCATTTCATTTCACTTGATCAGATGATGAATGGAATAGTTAAAGTAGCTTTTATTGAATAAGCTCCATTTTGAGCATCTTTTCAGTTTGTCAGTTATGTCTTAGTATTGAGTCAAGTTGTTATGTTGAGTTTCAACAGTTAGTCAATTTTCTTTAGTTTTTGACCTTATTGGCCCACATGGTTAGGCACTTGGTCTACGGTGTTCTTAACACCTCCAAGAAGCTGCCATCCCCAATAAGGCCATTGTTAGTGTCAGTACTTGTACCCTTCCACCAATGATCAAACATGCTCTTACAAAGTGGTCTTAGGGTGTCAAAGTCAAATTTTTTCATTTCAGTGAGTCTTCAAGTAAAAATTTGGTCACTAGGTATTAGGTCTAGGACTGTTTTTGCTCCTTCCTAAGTTTTCCAAGTACTAGTCCATGTCACCCCTCAGCTTAGTGTGCCATCATTAAAAGAGTTTTCATCATTATTACGAGTTCCAAACTGTCATTTGTAAGTGAGTGGGTCATCTTATACCTTGTTGCCTCAATTGTTCTTTTAAGGCTCATTTCCCTCTCCTAGGATTTTGAGGGCATTTTTCTTGGTTCCATGAATCCCATCATCAAAAAATAAACAAAACTTATATCGTAATGCTCATATACTTCCCCTACCCTTCATAGACCTTCTTAAACACTTCCCATCACTTATATCCCTCAAATTCACCATTTTCCCACAAACCCTAGCCTATTGTTACAATTTGACACTTTTTTTAGGCTAGGCCTATGCTTTTCCCTTTTGGACCCCTTACCCTCACTCAATAATTGAAATTCCACTTTCCCATGTTTCCTAAAATCCCTCCCTACCTCCCAAAATTTTCTAAAGAATTTAGAGTCCCCCATCCCCTTCATTTCCCTTCATTTCTACAAATCCCTTGTTTTCCCTTCACTAAACCCTAATTTCCTCTCCCATTGAGATAGGGATGGCTATGGAATTAGAGACATCTGAGTATATGAGGCATAAGGGAGTTAATCTCAACAATTATGAGGCCATTCCAACTCATAGACATCATGTCTCCATCATCTTTCAACAAGTCAATCCAAGAGACAAATCATTTCCCACAGATAGGGTCGATTTTTCTTCAAACTATATTTTAGACAAAACAGGGATGAATTTGGAAAACATGAGAGAGGGTTTTGTCCATAATATACCAAGGACGAAAAATGTCCTTCATGTTTTATACAGGTGTCATGGTTTTAGAGATTGTCCAAATGACTTGCTTGATGATTCAATTGCTAATTGGAGACAAATATATTTCCAATGAGATATCATGATCTCAATTTGGAGTTGAGGAAGACCTCCAAACATTTCCTGAAAGAGAACAAGTCATTTTTGCACCCTCATTCTGCACATTTTGACTAGTCTTGGGAGAATTGGCTTTTCAGGGGCTATAATTGATCATTTTTAGTGTTTGATAAGTCCATTGTGTATCCATGAGAGATAATTTTCCAACGAGCTATGATGGGCTCAATTTGGATGCCAGGAATGTAGTCGAAGTCAACCTACAAGTTGGAGGGTGTGTTTAACTAGGATGATGTGCGCCTATAGGGTCAAGGGTGCATTTTCCAGTTCGAGCCTGAGTTAAATTTAACGATGTTGCACGCCTGTAGGGTCAAGGGTGCACTTGCTGAGGGTTTTGTGTGCTAGGAGAAGGTGCTAGGATTTTTTCCAAAGGAGTTTGGTAAACCCTAGGTGTGCCAAAACATCATTTCCTTCATATACTCAAAGCCACAAAGGCTTCAACTACCTGCATTCAACAAGTAAGTGGCCCAACATCTCTTTTTCTCCATCAATTAAGCAAATTGGAACTCTAAAATTTGAGACCATAGCAAAGCTCCCTTGCATGCTTCCAAAATCACTTCTTTGACCAAAGTTGCAGTACTTCTTATACTTTGTCACCTTCGAATCACCCTCACTATATTTCACTCCACCTCCTCACTGTTTAACTCATCTTGGCATATATTTTAGTTCCTCAAGTTTTCACCTATAAAGCATGCAGAATACAGTAGTTTAGAAGAAGGTGAAAGACAGCCCAAGAGGGAAACCAAGAAAGGATGAAGAATTATTAGATTTGAACCCATTGATACAACAGAACTTATGGCATCACCACTTGCAGTATCATATTTAAGGCACATGGGTTGTTCAAAGTTTTCCCAAATGGCTGAGATGGTGAATTTTCATCAGTAGTTAACCAAGTAATTCATCCTCAATTTGAAAAAAACCAAGTCACTTTAGTCAGGGTCACATTCAATATATCTTCAGTCCTCATATCATAGGCCACTGGAATTCCATGTGTAGGAGAGAAATGGTTCAAGCAGAAAGAGCTACATCATAGTTTTTATGAGCCATATCTTAAAAGAAGGTTCAGAAATGATAAGAAAATAATTTTCCCTTTCTCTTATCTTTTGGACAAGTATGTGCCATTGATGAAGATCATCATGAGGTATTTCACATGTGAGGGCAGGTTTTCCCGACGATACTCATACCACATCAGGCTTCTCATGCACTTTACCAGGGTAAGAATCCTCAATTTTCCATATTACCTTTTCAAGAGTATTGACAAGATGACATATATTGCTCAAAAAAGGGACCCAAATCTTCATATGTATAGTATTTTCCATCATTCTCTTATCAAAATGAAAGTCCTCCATCACTTAGATAAACTAGGAATTACTTGGGAGGTCTTCATAGCTAATGAGATATTCAATGAAACACCTACTCAGCTAGCTCCATGCATTCCCCCATCATCCTCCACTCATCCATCTGCTTCTTCTCATCCACCACAACCTTCTTATCACTCATCGTCAACAGGTCATTTTTCACCAAACACCTCCAAACCATATACATCACCATTTCATGTAGCCATTCATTCACCCACTAGAGATTATGATAGTGATGAGGTACATGATGAGCATAATGACAGTGAGGGACATGATGTACACACTAAGCATGGTCATACTACTATACCACAAAGGAGCAGTTTGCAGCCATTTGCTTTCACCTATCAGAGGGGTAATAGGCAGGTGTTTACCCCACGAAAAGTGGGAGGGGCCTTGCCTTTTTCATCAACATTATAGGTTAAAGGGAAGGAGAAAATGGTAGAGGAAGCAGAGGTCAAACAGCAACATCAAGAGCGTGACATTGAAAAGGAATTTTTCCTTGGGGACACTAGTGATGAGGAGGGAGACAAATCTTCTCAAGCTACCTTGAGAGCAAAGGATACCAAAATCAGGGAGCTTGAGGTTAGTCTATAAAGAGCCTAATATGTTATTTCCTTTTATGATCAAGAGAACGAGTAGCCAGAGGATAAGCAGGAGTTGATGCAAATCAAGTACATCAAGGTAAACAGGGAAGCTGAGAAAGCCAAATTTCAGCTTGATGAGGACTATGGAGATTATGGAGAGCCAGATGATGAACAAGGACAAAGGAAAAGGCCAAGAACAAGAATATTAAAAAAGGCCTTAGAGCTTGAAAGACAAAAATAAGCAGAATTGGAGGAGCAACTTACTCTAAATGAGCAATTGGTCAAGGACATAGCTGAAAACAGAGAATCTTGGCTTGAGAAAGTGAGCACACACTTGGAGACCCTCTTGGACATATCAAACAAAGATGTGGAGTTGCAAAGGAAGATGGCCAAGTATTATGCAAGGAGAAACCAAGTGGCAAGGAGCAAGCTCAAAAGAGCTCATGAGAAAATTGACAAATTGACCAAGCAAGAGGAGAGGAGGAGACTTGACATGCTTGTTGAGGCATTCTTACATGCCTCTAATCTCTGATTAATCATAAAAACAATTTTTTTGGCATGATGGATAATTTTTTAGTTTGGAAGGAGTTCTTGTGTTTTTAAGTCCATTGTTTGCACTGTCATGGAAGGCAAATGCGCAGTGCCATCGGCGCTGTGCTCTTTTTTGAAGCATCTAATCAGAAAAGGTTAGCATTTTTGTGTTTGTAGTGATGAGTACATACACCCTGTACTTTTGCTAAGGATTTGGAGCAGAAATGTTGGGAAAAGTGTCGAAAACACCCCCAAAAATTACCTTTCTGCCCTCATTTTGGCCTCAGTGTTGCACGTTGAACAGTGTTGGGAGAATTGAATTTTGATAGGGAATATGAACTCGAAATGTAAAAAGTCAAGATGTTCGGGAAAGTAGACAGGCAGAGCTTTCCAACAAGATATTGTTGGCCTAATGTAGACATTGGGAAGGCCTCCAAAAGTGCAAATAAAGTTGAAGGGAACACATAGCATTGGCGTTGCGCGCCTAGCACTGGTGCTACGTGTTTGAAAAATTGTCCAGTTTTTCACTTTTTTGTCCCAGATTTCTTTTTTACCATGGAAAATCATGATGTTATCCTTGTAATTGATCAGTTGAATGTAATTATGATGCTTCTAGAGCTTACTAGGGTAGATTCATCAGGTAAAACAAGTTCATGAGGTGTAATGTATTAGTTTGTTTGGGTTAGGGATGAGTCACTTTGGCTACCCTATTTTCTTGTTAGTAGTTCAGATCTTGTTAGAAACATATCCTCTTCTCATGGATTTGACCCCTTGAGCTTAGGATGAGTTTTTTGGGGTTTATATGATGCTTCTCCTCAGTAATTGTAATGGTTGGACTCAGATGGATGCTTATGCTTTGAGTAGACATCATTTTGTATCAGTTCTAGCAGGAGATTAATGAAACGTTCTAGCTATTTCTTTTGGATCTATGTGGTATGATGTTCAGTTCAATTTTTCTTATGTTTTCATGGTTAAAATGTATTGTTGACTCCATTTCATCTTTTCATATTCTTTAGGTGGGCGTTTTCAAGTTGATAAGCAGAACCCATAATATTTATGCTCTATTTTGGGAAAATATTCACAGTCCATGTTTTCGTCAGTTTAGGAAGAATCCATGTTTTCTTGCATGCTCTTTCTAGCTCCTCACATGTCTTGAATCACCTCACCCATCAAACCCAAGAGTGTTGAGCCCTATGCCTACCTTGCCCCATTGAAACCCTACAATTTTGACCTAATTTCCTTTCCCTAACTGTTCAACTCCTCCTGATCCAGTAAAACCCTTCAAAAATAAATCAAACCTTATGCTCCTATACCTATCCTAATATTATTTTCTTGATCCAGTCATCTTGGCTGAGATCCTTACAGAGAGAGCCCTTTGCTAGCCTAGTAGGGCTAACTACTTGGCTAAGCGTGCTTTGTGGTTACCTTGACATTGCCTTCCTTTAGCCCAAGGTTCAGTCCAGGTGATAACATCATCTTCATGCCCAGAACATAGACATAGGAAACTCCTATGATATCATGTGAGTGAAATAGCACTAGGCATTGGTTTCTGGCAATCAGAGGCCATGCACCATTGATGGTAGCCCATTGAGTACGCTGCATGGGAAAATGGATGCCTAAATAGTCGCTAACATGATTGGAGTGACATTAAGAAGGCCACTTTGAAATTCATCCAAATTATGCGATTAAGAAATTTCTTATCGTTGCATTCAAAGGATATAAATGACAATGCATTACAGGATTCATTAAGGACCACAACCATAGCATTAAGGCCAATTATTCTTCTAAACATGCGTGTTGTATGACAAGAAGGGAAGTGTGTTAGTAGCAATAAGTTGGATTAGACAAGAAAATACTAATCTTGATCCCATGCAATGGACAGAAACCTCAAACATTGCATGGTTCCAACCACACGATGGATGTGATGGAACTGCACATATTCAGTTGTCTATGAAACATGCATGTTGTAGATTTTGGAGTGATAGCACTGATTCCATGTGGTAGTTTTGACTACAAGCTATGGGACAATGCGTGAAGGATGATGGGCCAGTAGAGGGACGCATCATGCTCTAATAATTGCGCTATCAGGTGGATTAAAACTATGAATGAACCATCATGTTAACTCGATAGGTCACAAAGTCACATGAGATGATGCTTAGGGATGAAACTCTAAATGCGACTTGCAACCATGCTACCTCTCTAAGTCACAAGATTGTAGTTTTGGAGCATCAAACAAGTGCTAGAAATATGCGACCTTGATATAAGTGACCATGCGACCCCAGTGAGTTAAACATCCAGTAAAGTCATTGAGTCATAATCTAGCATGTAGCCAGAAGGTGTGAGTTTCTCTCAACACGACTCTATGACCACTCTCAAGTTGCTTGGTCATAAAATCGCATCAGAGTAAATTCATAGTGGATCTAACTTTCCCTCAATGTGATTGTGTGACCTATCCCAAGTCTCTTGTTCATAAAATTGTGCCTGAAGGAGCTGACAACTGGCACGCCCTGCCCCCTTGAGTGACTATGCTAAAACATAAGATCCTCTTAACAATGTCTCTTCAAGGAGGAAAAGTATAACTACAAATCAATGCACTGAGAAATCCTCTAAGCCTTAATTTGCTTTAACTTGCTTCATATACCCCCATGGGCACATTGTAATCCACATTGCATCACATCATGGTGAATCATTTCAGATCATATTCTCCTAGGTTCATGTTTGGTTCTCCATCTCAACAAGCACATTAGGGTTTGCAAGAGTCATGACTTTCCCTTGTCATCTTTGTAACCCTAGGTGCATGTGATTAAAGATCCAACCCTACTTTGAATTAATCCTCACTCTCTAAGGATCTTATCATCTTCACTTTTCTCATCTATCCTGAAGCGTGATCACATAAGTAGCATTAGGTTTTATGGAGATAAATTTTGTAGATGGTACTTCCACCCCATCATCCTCATCCCTCCCAAATGTATTAGGGTTTTTGTATTATTATCCCCATCTTGCACGCTTGAAACCCTAGATGGTCAAATAAAGACCCAACCTTGTTTAATATGGCATTGATGGCAGACCATAACATCATCTTGGTTGCACTAATATTGAATGGATTTTAATGATTCCCCAATTAAAACCTCGATCTCTTCCCTCTCCAAGATGCAATTATAACTTCACTCCTAGAAATGACGACTATAGATTCATTATTTAATTTGAGCCAATTCACATTCTAAGGGGTTTGATACATTTGATAAAGTTTCATTTACATACCCAAGGTTAAAGCTTTCGATAATGCACGTGCATGCATTTTATCATGCTTGTAGGAAGGTCATTTACATTATAGCTATTTATGTCCCCATAACAAGTATTTTAAGACCTAGCCCCATGTTCATTATGCTTGTAGGTATTAATATCTAAGTGTGAAAAGAATTTTTCTTTTGACATATAATATTACCGACATCTAATATTACATTTGTACATGCAAGCTCGATAATAGAGGAGGAAAATGTTTTGTGTAATCTCACTAAAGATCACAATGGCAGCTCTCACATATGAATAATGAAGTATCTAGGCCATTTCTAATGACCAACACCACGAGATCTCTACATTACAAAACTACCTTTTTGAGCATGCTGAAGGTGAATGGTTGACCACATATTAGATAAGTTATGAAGAGTTCATCAATGACCATAGAATAGAAGGGGCACATTCGTATTTATGAGGTAGGAATGAGGGCACAATTCGAGAGATTTAAAGGGTCTTTCTAACAATGCTAAATATTTGTTCATCACTTCACACTAAGCACTCGATTTGAATTGGGACACATCACTTGATAAGCTAGAGGAGGGATCTCTCTAGCTTCATGAACTCGCTCTTAGGAATAACATTGACCCTTGGAAAATATGATGGTAAAAGAGGCCTAAAACTTCAAATTTTCGATGATCAACGTATTGTAGGGATAGTGGGTGGTTCCCCATTGAAATAGTATGTGTCTAATATCAAAATTGGCATGTCCCCTAGTCATCCCTCATCTATGCACTTCCTTGTAAGAATTTAAAAGCGTTTTATTCACATACATATTAATGACATTGTAGATCATTCACCAATATGATTTTTTTAGGAAAGGGGCATCGCTGGGGAAATTCATTTAAACAATCAATAAAATAAACATCAACCTAAACAAGTTATGCAAGAAGGATCTGAGTTGGATTCTAGACCTACACCAAAAATGATGTGGTGCGTAGAGCATTGAGGTGTTAGAGGTTTTAGCATCTTCATGGCCAGAACATAGACATACAAAACCCCTTTGATATCACGTAAGTGAAATAGCACTAGGCACTAGTTTTTGGCAATCTGAGGCCATGCACCATTGATGGTAGCCCTTTGAGAAGGTCACATGGGAAAATGGACGCCTAAATAGTCGCTAACATGATTGGAGTAAAATTAAGTAGGCCACTTTGAAATCCATTTGAATTATGTGATTAAGAAATTTCTTATCGCTGCATTCTAATGATGTAAATGACAACCCATGGTAGGATTCGTTAAGGACCACAACCATAGAATTAAGGCCAATTGTTCTTCTAAACAGGCATGTTGTATGATAGGAAGGGAAGTGTGTTAGTAGCAATAAGTTGGATTAGACAAGCAAAGATTAATCATGATCCCATGTGATGGACAGGGAACCAAAACATTGCATGGTTCCAACCACACGATGGATGTGATGGATCTGCGCATATTCAACTATCTACAGAACATGCATGTTGTAGATTTGGGAGCAATAACACCGATTTCATATGGTAGTTTTGAATCCAAGCAATGAGACAATGCGTGAAGGATGAGGGCCAAACAGAGGGATGCATCACACTCTAATAATTGCACTATCAGGTGGATTAAAACTATGAATGAACCATCATGTTAACTAGACAGGTCGCAAAGTCACATGAGATGATGCTTAGGGATGAAACTCTAAATGAAACCTGAGATCATGCTACCTCTCTGAGTCACAAGCTCACAGTTTTGGAGCCTCAAACAAGTGCCAAAAATATGTGACCTTGATATAAGCAACCATGCGACCCCAGTGAGTCAAACATCGACTAAAGTCACTTAGTCGCATTCTAGCCTGCAACCAGAAGGTATGACTTGCCCTCAACGTGACTCTGCAACCTCTCCCAAGTTGCTTGATCAGAAAATCACATTGGAGGAAATTCATAATGGATTTAACTTTCCCTCAATGTAATTGTGCAACCTATCCCAAGTCTCTTTGTCGTACAATCGCGCCTGAAGGAGCTAACAAATAGTGCACCCTGTCCCCTTGAGTGACTACGTGACCACACAAGATCATCTTGACGATGTCTCATCAATGAGGCAAAATATAACTAGGAATCAATGCACTAAGCAATCCTCTAAGCCTTAACATAACACATGCAATTGATTTATGGAAGTATAGGACATGAAGGGAGTATAAGGACATGCTGATTCAAGTCACATGAAATCTCTATGTTAGAAGCATTTTGTCAAGCATCATTTTTCGAGGAGCATGAATTAATTCGTCGAATGAAAAAAAGAAACATCAATGCTAATGAACAATCACTAGAGACTACCATATATCATTGGTAAAAATAATTTCTCTAAATGGTCCTTGTTCCCACTACAATGCTAAGCTTGTCTTATTATTTAGATAAGAGAACAAATTATACGATTTCAAGGAGGAATTTGAGATGGTTCATGATTTCAATGAAAATAAAAGCATCCTCTCACCTCCAGAAACATGGCATGATAAGCATAACGATGAGTGTTGATGATGGGTGCAGGCTCAAGAAGCAAGCTCGCCAACCGTGGGTTTCGTATATATGTTGTGCATCCATAAACACTTTTCAGGTTGAACAAGCTTTGAATAGTTGCAAAGGGTTGTGCTATTCAATGACAGTGGCCGAGGAATTTGACTTAACGCCTTTGGAAATGTTTAAAAAAAAACACAATGCAACAATGCCCAACATATGGGACGGGGATGAAAAGGAGAATGAAAGATAGTATCGCAATAATAATTTGACCACTCAAGGAGAGAAACCATTGGTGCCACCTCGATACCACAACATGGAGCAGAGAAATGCACTAATTTGAGACCATGACATTTCAAGCAATTTCAAGGCTAAGAATTCTTACTCATTATTAATTGTGATATTTAATTCTTATATTTCATCAGAATATATTTGTCTTGATTCTTAATTGATGATTGTGTACATGTGCAGGACTAAAGTTTCAAAGGCAGATCCCTACCATTTATGCGAACACTTAAGCCGAATGGGTTGCTAAAATGACCCAAGGGATCGATGTTGCGAGAATGCATGATCCTGGTCAATAGCAGATATTTAAGTCAAGCTAGCTCCAAGGCAAAAGGAAGGCAGCAAGATGTCGTTCTATGCATAAGATTTAGGATGTATCATGAAGCTTGCATAGCAAGCCAATTGGTCCCTTGCAAGCTCCAAGAACTCCTCAATAAAGTCCAAGGCACATCAATTAATGAATGCAAGTGAAGTAGAGTGGCAATAAAATAAGACAGTTCTAGGACCAAGCACCCGCATCCTTGCAACATATGGACAACAAGAATTCTATGGTTTCTAATGAACCTCTACATCCTCCCCTCTCTCTCCTTCATCGTAATGTAAATATTTCCCACCATTATATCAGTAGTTATGTTAGGACTGATGTGGGAATGTAACAATCATTTTGGCTTGAGAAATATGTGAGTAAACTCAAGAATCATGAGGGTAGATGAAAGGGAATGAGGAAAGGCCAAGGGTCAAGGTAGGTGAATAGTGACCTCATCTCTATAAATGTTCCCTCGGGCCTCATTATCATGGTCTTTAACACTTGAGTTTATGATAAGACTAGATAGTTTATTTATGATTGAGAGCTACAGCCACTCAGCTGTTGGGAGCTAGTAGAGTGGATTTGCGGTAGCGCTAGGGATTGCATTGGGAAATGGTCTGAGTAGCCCATGATTCACTTTTGGGTTTTGACAAATTGCATGATATGTACTTGAAGTTGCAGCAACATTAATAAAATGTTCTCTCTATTCAACATTGAGTCGGTAGTTGTATTGGTTGTATGATACTTCATTATATTTCTATGTGCACTTTCATATGTGTAATATATTATGGATTGGTACATAGTGGTTGCATGTCTGTTTTTCTTTTGAATTCGTGTCTACTTGTTCCTTGCCATGTCAGTGACCTATTGTGAACTAATTTGCAATTAACTTATGGCATGCTTCTGTTTATTGTATGGCTGAATACGTTTTAGCTCACTAATCCCTCTCATGGCATACCTCTTCTTATTGTTGTTGAGACTTGTTTGTACATCTTTCTAAAAATTTATCAATCTTTGGCTAATTTTGTTCCATTGCCTGAGCATTTCATTCTTATCCCACTCTGACACCTTCTCATTTGATAACCAAGAGCGGAAACATTCATGGTGGCAATTGGGCCCACATACCGGATGGGACTCATATCCCAAATGGTGTGAGGTCTAATTTGGACTTCACACTGGGGAGACTCCCTTAGTTGTTGGTCGTACATTTTGGCCCCTGAACAAGGTTTTTGAAAAACCAATGCATCATTGCCATTACTATACACAAGGGAAATCATTTAAATAAATGCATTAGTATGCACAAGATTATAGCACATCAATGTATGAAATATGTATGAATCAATTATATAGAGATAATAAGTATAATAAGTGCAATAATGCTCTAAGTACAACAACAATGTCCTTTTGTTCAATGATGCAATTATTGTTGGCATTACTATTAATATTACAATTGCAAAAGCTTTAGAGTATACAACTATATATTTGCACTAGTGCTTAATCATATATAGAGCATAAGTGCTTGCAAATATATAATATGCACCAATGTGTATTTAATAGTGGTGTAATAGTGTTCTTACCATCATAGGCAATCAATAAAAATCCTCATTAAAACCTCCTATGACTAGGTGTAATGACAATGAATATCTACTAAAGCCTTCTCTTTCATTAAAAGATTTTTCTTGGGTAATTTTGTCTAAACACCTCTATTAATTAGTGCTTTCCTTGTAATGTAATCAATTATGTATTAGATAAAGGGCTTAGAATTCAAATCATAACCCAAATAACAATGGTGTCTCAAAAAATCTTACAAAATCAAATCAATAACCAAAATCCAAATATAAGGGGAAAAAAACCTAAACCATACCAAAATGTTAAACATCTCATAAAACTCACACATATAAGTTAAAGTAGAGTAACTCAAAGAAAAGTAATCTAATATTTAAAAACCATCCTATAAAAAAGCAAATTATCTTTAAATGAATCATACATAAAAACAATATCAAAATAAATGGCACCACAATAACCCAAAAGTAAACATATAAGAATACTAAAATACAATATCCATATCATATACTACATGTCTTTGTTACTATTAATTTATATTAAATATTTATGCAATTATAATATATTGCTAAGAAGAAAGCAAATAATATTTCAAAATTTTCCATCTTTGCAACCTCCCACATATTTCCTAACTATATTTTATTAAATACCCTAATAAATATTATAAATTTAAGAAAGCAAACAACCATACTTCCATTTGACCAGTTAAAAATAATATTTTATTAAATATCGTAATAAATATTAGAAACTTAAGAAAGCAAGCAACCTCTAATACTTCCACTTAACGAATAAAAAATAATAATATTCTAATATTTTCAAGGAAAAAAAAACATGTTAATAAAAAATAATTAACTAATTTTTATAAATTATTAATTTATAATAATATTATTTTATATTTACACATTTCGAGTGGATAGAGATGTTATTATGTCTTATTAAACATTGTAAAGTTTTGTTAAACATTTTAACTCAATTAAATTACAAAAAAAAATAAAAAATTAAACTAGTTTATATTCATTTTAATCCCTTATCTACCAAGTATTTAGAAAGAAAATTTCTTGAAATGGAAAAAAATATAAAATAAATCCTCTCAATACTTGATAAATTTGAACGTAAATTTAAACTAATATTTATAATTAATTATAATAAATTTATTAAATTTTTTTCCATAACATTTTCTATAATGTTAGATCTAAGACTTTTGTGATCCATAATGTAGATAGATGCCTTTGGATTAATCACATAATCGGTATTTAGTCGACATTTCAAACCAACCAATGTGGTCCTGAAAATGAGCCACATTAGTTGATTTGAAACATCAACCAAATTGTGATTATATAATTAATCCAAAAAACATCTATTTAAATTTCTATAATCTAAACTAATAATTAGATTATAATAAATTTTATATAAATATTTTATTAACCTATTTCCCACAACAACTGCACATCAAACAAGAGTACACATTAAGCAAGAATATAAAACATTTGATTTCGTGATATCGAGATTCCCTTTTATCATCAAATCTATTTTGATATGACATAGAACTACTTTCATAGGGCACTATACGATAAAAGACATGCATGAAATCCTTGTGGACGTCCCTATACAATTCCTAACCGTGATTTTTATTAGCAAAACCTTGTCATGCACGTTAAATATTAGAGATTTAAGGAAGCAAGCAACCTTTAAATACTTCTAACTATGAAAAAAATAAAAAATATGATGTTCTATAAAGAGAAGGCAACCATTCTCATTTCAGAATCTTAGAGGTCCATTCTGAATAGACTAGTGCATTCACTTTACTTGATCGAAGTCCACACGGTAAGGATGACCACCATGTGCTTCATTGGCCAAACGCATTAAAATAGGAATTTCAATACATATAATTAATTACCAAATCCTTTAAAGGAATGACAAGACTTTGCCAGGATTACGGACGTACAGCCAATCAAGAGTGTTGATTAGGACTTTACTATGGAATCAACGTTACTTTTATGGGGTTTAAAATTGATTTTTTAATGTTTTTTTAATAGTAAGAAAAATTATTATAATTTAGTTGTCTATTATTAGTTGTTATTTGATGGCAAGCTAATTCATCATTAAATTACCTATTAGTGTTTTGTAAGGGATAAGTTTTCACTCTTGATAGATGCTTTTCCGTCTTAAGCACTTAATTTGTTTCCTTACATCTGTGGAAGATGAGTTGTTAGCCGAGCAAAACTAATTTTAAGCCATAATAAAGTTATTTTTCAAAAACAAAAAACAAAAAACATATTTCTTAATGACAACTTTAAAAGATTTATCATTGTTGCAATCCAAGTAAGAATGCCTATTATGCAAACATAGTTGTGCTACCACCACACTCAATCAATATTACGTGTCTCAAATTAGTTTAGTTTAGGCATTGTGGACTAGAATGTGTGCATCTTGTTACACCCATAACATTGTTTATCCATTGTGAGATGACTTTATAACTTAACCAATGTGTAGATTCACTTTCAATGGGTATGGAATTGCTTAACCAATTGTTTTATCATATATTTACTTGACTTAATTTACTTAATCATCAAAATTAGTAACAACGAATGTTTGGTTATTTCCATTTCTAGCTTTGTTAATGGGACTAGACTTTGGGTATTTAAATTTCTACTATACCCATTATCTTTGGTCATTATAACTAACCAAAACTTCGAACAAAAGAGGGTTTCCAATCACAAAGCAATGTATGAACTTCTTCCTCAACAAACTACATCACATTTTAATTTTCTTTTTAACATGTAATTGAATATTGAAGAGCATGAGCACCAATTAATGGCTTTTTTTGTAGAAAATGATTTCTTTCTCCATTACCAATTGCTTCATGCACTACTAACTATATCTCTATTATTGGATCAAATAGAACTCAAACTACATATCCCACTACAAGTCAAACCTATGCAATTAGTTGAGGATATGCCTTAAGTCTAAAAGGAAGTAGTGAATTTGGTTTATTGATAAATGGGTCAACATCTCTGAGATGAATGTTAAATGCTTAAGTCAATTAAGATAGCTACTGTTAGTGCTTAAATATACCTCAGGCTGAAAAAGGCAGGTCTAGGGTAACATCAAACCACACTTAAGCTGGTAGCTAGCCCTAGCAGGTCGAGAGAGGGCTCTCTCCTTGTCAATCTCGATTAGGATATTGGCAACTAGGGTTTGAGATGACTAAATTGAACGCTGATTTTAGGCTAGGTATAAAAGATTAGGGTTTTCTGGTTTGATTTTAGGTTTTGGTTGCTGGATCAATTGGAGAAGGCAGATTGGGTCCGGGAAATCAACTCAGGGATACAGTCATGTTCTATGGGGCAAGGTATACAAGGCTTTATGTACTAGCAATGGATTTGAGATGGTAGAGTAAGATAGCTAAGGATTTGAGGAGGGCATAAGAAACTATGAATCCTTGTCAAACAATGAAAACATTGAAAACTAAATGCATTCCCAAGGCAAAGCACTGTAAATTTAGTGTATTTTGTCTATTCACGTTGATTCATTTAGTTTAGAAGAAAGAGAGAGATGTGGATACATATAAAACATCAGAGAAAACTCATTACAAAGAAGAAACAATACATAAACTCAATGTCACAAGAATCCCACAAAAATTGCTGTGAAACCTGGTTTTATTCCTTGCCAAGCTGCTGATACAAGATGTTTAGTGAGTCCAACACTTCTGCCAAAGTCCAACCTTTACAAATGACTAAGAAATTACATAATATAGGAAAGGAAAACACTCATGCTAGCTATAAGGGTCGGATCCATGAAAAAATGGGTGGTTTCAACCATATCTAAACTAAGAACAGGAATATAGGTAGTGGAACAACTCGCCTCTAAAAATTAGGAAACCAATTCATTACAGTTCAAAACCACTTGGAACTAGATGTATCTACCCTATAAGGTGATTTTCATCAACATTTACATCAAACACATCATTTAACATGCATATATTTACCAAGAAAAGAAGAAAAGTCAACCACAGAAGAAACTAGCAAAATTAGCAAAAATTTGCCTGATGTGTAGCGCCGTGAGCCTGATGCACAACACCGCTTCAAGGCTGCGTTTGGAGGCCCTTCACTTCACCAAATTAGGACCACGATAGCTTGTTTGAAAGCTATACCTATCTATTTTCTGGAACACTTTGAATATTTTGATTTGGACTTGATTTGCCCCTTCAAAAATAATTTTTCCCAAGACTGCTTCCTGTGGGTCCAAAAAGTGGCAGAGCGGGAATTTTTTAGGTGTTTTTAACCTTTAAGTGACCCAGATATTCTCCAAAATGTATGAAAATGTATGGGTTTAATTTTTATTTCATGCGGAATCCAAAACCACAAGCCATTTGGCAAAAAAGTGAACCAATTCGATGCACAACACCCTTTTGCAGACCGATTTTGGAGGCCTTCCTGGCGTCCCAATAGGATGGAGGATAGCTATTTGGAACGCTTATTGATTCCAATTTCCAAAAAATCTTGAATTTTGCAATTTGGATTTCATTTGCACTGTGAAAAGTCAAATCTCCCAAGACTGGTCAAAATATGCAAAATGAGGCTGTCTAAATGCAGAGTGCTATTGTAGTCAACCTTTGAAGGTCTTCCTCAACTCCAAATTGAGCTCATGATAGCTCATTGGAAAGGTATTTGTGTCTAGTTATTAGTTAATGCATCACGTAAGTAATTTGGCCAACCAAGCTAGGAGAACTCGTGATTTGTCCAAGGTCACTCTAGAGGTGCAGCAATTCTCCTGAGGCAACTATATTTTTGACATTTCTCTAAAACCATGACACCTGTGTAAAAAGTGAAGGAGGATTTTCTTCCTTTGCCTATTATGGACAAAAATCTCTCTCACATTTTTCAAATTCATTTTCTCTTTCTCAAAAGCATCATTTGGGTAAAACCTATCTCGATGTGTGGAGCAGGGGATTTGTCGAAATGAAGTGAAATGAAGGGGATAAGGGGCTTCTAAATTCTTGAGAAAGTTTTGGGAAGTAGGAAGGGATGTTAGGAAGCAGGGGAAAGTGGAATTTCAAATTTTGAGTGAGGGGAAGGGGTCTAAAAGGTCAAAACACAGACCTAGCCTAGAAAATTGTCAAATTGTAGTAAGAAGCTAGGGTTTGTGGGAAAATGATGAATTTGAGGGATATCAGTGATGGGGAGTGCTTAGGAAGGTACATTAAGGATAGGGGATGTGAATGAGCATCAGGATACAAGTTTTGTTGATGATTTGACCATCCAAGAAAAATTACCTACAAAACCCTAGGAGAGGGAAATGAGCCTTACCCAGTACAACTTAAACACGAACAAGGTGTAAAATGACCCATTGGAATCTAAAATGATGATAACTCTTTTAAATGATGGTACACTAAGTTGAATGGTGAGATGGACCAATACTTGGAAAACTTTGGAAAGAGTGAAAACAAACCCTAGACCTAATACCTAGTGACCAAATTTTACTTGAAGACTCACTGAAATGACAAAATTTGACTTTGACATCCTAAAACCACTTTGTAAGAGAATATTTGATCACTGATGGAAGGTTTCAAAGACTAACACTATCATTGGCTCCAATGGGGATGGTAGCTCCTTGGAGGTGCCAAGAACCGCAGATCTTTGGGAGACCAGACCAATGCCTTATCCATTGGGCAATATGGAATCAACATCTTGGTAACAAAAACATCAACACTCAAGACTCAAGACTCATAACTGAGATGAGTAAGAACTAAGACTAACTCAAAACTGAAACAAGACACTCAAAAGTTGAAACTAGACACTCAACTGAAACTAGACACTCAGAAGCTAAAACTAGACACTCAGCTGAAACTGGACACTCAAAGCTAAAACTAGACACTCAGCAGTCGAAACTATCTTGAAACTAACGAAAACAAAAAAATGACTCAAGACTTGCTTAACTGAAACAAGTACTTACAAAGCTTTTTAATGGCAGCAATCCATCAAGATTTGAGGGCTTCAAATCATGATGACAACCACCTACCTACTAATGAAATATGTACAATCATGTGAAGTGGGCCTTCCAATGTAACCAATCCAACAAATGGCTACTCACTGAAATTCTTCTCTTACTTTCACCGAGCGGGTAGAATGATGTACATGTAGGCAACTCACAATAACAACTGAAACCAAGGCTTATGCTAACGAACCAAGCAACGTCCATCTTCTCTAGTGCTTGCAAAAGAATGTCGAAAGGATCTTGAAAGTCCTGAAGCTCTAACTTGTCTTAAGATCCAACAGCAAAGATACAAGTACTCCATTCATTTTTATTTGAAAGAATAGTTAGTTGCTAGGAAGGAATAGAGCAGTGTAAGCTTCTACTATTTGACTGCTAGCTGTAAATTCCTCTACCTTTAGAAATTCTAACTTGGATTCTGGCATACTGTGTCTCTTAGGCTCACACTCCTCAATGTCATAATCTAAGCCTTTCTTAAATAGAAAACATTCTTCAAGATTATCAAACATAACATCCATATCATCTTCATGAAGGAAAACATTATCTGTTCGCTAATCTATAAAGCCAATTTCAAGACTATCATCATTTTAAAAAGTGGAATAAGCTTCATCAACACCTTCTTGACCATGTGCACACTGCAAACCTGCATTTGCTTGGGCAGTAACATGACCTTTCAGGAGTTGATCTATCTCATCTTCAGACAAAGGAGATAATATTTTTTGTTTTCTTTTGCTCAACAGTGATTGTCTTCATTAATTTCAAACAAAGGAGTATACAAATTTTCCTCATATTGTTGATTCATTTTATATGATTCTTGTTGACTATCAAGATGCAAAATTCCTTCATCTTCAAGCAAAGAAGAAGCTACTATATGCTGATTATGATCTTGTGTAACAAATTGACTGGTTTCAATGATTTCCTCATCATCACGATCTGAATCTTCTTCATCATCATGATCTGAATATAGATCTGAATTTGTCAACTTGACTTTATCACAATCTAAAACTGAAACTTGATTTCCTTGCATACTATCTTCTGCTATGAGCAGATCAAAAGTAAGACCTTCTCTTTCATAATTTTCAATTGTACTAAGATCTTGAACCTACTGCAAATTTTCCTAATCATCTTGATAAGTATTGCTCTCTTTATGCTGTTGAAATGGATTTTCATACAGGGCTTCCATGATCTCATCGTCCGTGAAGTCATCATCTTCATAAATTCTTTCAAGATTTTCAATAAAACTATAAAAGTGTTTGCAACAGTTCTAAACTAATATTAAGGATGGATGTGATTCTTTGTACCTTTCAAAGAACATGGCATGAAAATATTTTAAACAATAAATACAAGCAGGCGGAAAAATTTCATACCAAGATCAGGCTTCACCTTCCAGAGTGGTCATGAATATCTTCATCAAGTAGTCTTCAGGAAAATCAGCCCTCAATTTGCGAATATGCATGTGAAATCTAACCAGATGTAAAGCAGCATCATCCTATCATCATCTTTAAATGTAGGCAAATTCCTTTGCCAATCTACCTTAGGAATTTTATTTGGGAAACCTGGAATGTGATCTTAGCTCATGGGAGCATACCTTTGAGAAAACAAGTCCATTTTGATAACAATGAATTCACCAAGAAATTCTTCAGCTACTAGTTATTGAAGAGTAGAGTTGCCATAAAAAATTATGAACCTGGGAATTTTTCGACACTAGAGTCGCCAGGTGAATGATTTCAGCCTTCTGGTGTCTGATCATTTTCCACCATCAACAATCAGATCTATACTTGATACATGTTGCTGAGGAACATAAAACTACATCCCCAATGGAGTTGCCACTATGTTAGTGCCTAAATCTAATTCAGAATGAAAAAGGCAAGACTAGGGTAACATCAAACCATGCCTAACCTAGTAGCTAGCCCTACTAGGTCGGGAGAGGGCTCTCTCCTTGTCAATCTCAATTAGGATATTGGAAACTAGGGCTTGAGATGATTGAACTGAATGCTGATTTTAGGCTAGGTATAAAAGATTAGGGTTTTTTGGTTTGATTTTAGGTTTTGGTTGCTGGATCAATTGGAGAAGGCAGATTGGGTCTGGGAAATCAACTCTGGGATATAGTCATGTTCTGTGGGGAAAGATAGACAAGGGCTTATGTACTAGAAATGGATTTGAGATGGTAGATTAAGACAGCTGAGGATTTGAGGAGGGCATAAGAAACCCTGAATCCTCTTCAAACAGTGAAAAAATTGAAAACTAAATGCATTCCCAAGACAAAGCAATGTAAATTTAGTGTATTTTGTCTATTCACCTTGATTCATTTAGTTTAGAAGAAAGAAAGAGATGTGGATACATATAAAACATCAGAGAAAACTCATTACAAAGAAGAAACAAGACATAAACTCACTGTCACAAGAATCCCACAAAAATAGCTGTGAAACTTGGTTTTATTCCTTTCCAAACTGCTAATACAAGATGTTGAGTGAGTCCAACACTTCTGCCAAAGTCCAACCTTTACAAATGACTAATAAATTACATAATATAGGCAAGGAAACCACTCATGCTAGCTATCAGGGTTGAATCCATGATAATATGGGTGGTTTCAACCATATCTAAACTAAGAACAGGAATATAGGCAGTGGAACATCTTGCCTCTAAAACTTAGAAAACCAATTCATTACAGTTCAAAACCACTTGGAACTTGATGTATCTACCCTATGAGGTGGTTTTCATCAGTAATTACATGAAATACATCATTTACCATGCATATATTTACCAAGAAAAGAGTGATCCAATTCAATGCGCAGTGCCGGTGGCACTGCGCATCAGCTGAAATTTCCTGTGTTGCAAACTTTGTTGTGTAGCGCCACTGATTTGATGCGTAGTGCCCTTTTGCAGATTGATTTTGGAGGCCTTCTTGGTGTCCAAATTGGGTGAAGGATAGCTCTTTGGAACGCTTATAGATTCTACTTTCCAAAACAACTTGAATTTTTTAATTTGGATTTCATTTGCCCTGTCAAAAGTCAAATCTCCCAAGACTGGTCAAAATGTGCAAAATGAGGCTACCTAAATGCAAAGTGCTATTGTAGTCAACATTTGAAGGTCTTCCTCAAGTCCCAATTGAGCTCATGATAGTTCATTGGAAAGATCTTTTTGTCTAGTTATCATTTCACTCATTTGACCAACCAATCTAAGAGAAATCTTGATTTTCCCAAGGCCACTCTAGAGGTGCAGCAACCCTCCTGAGGCAACTTTATTTTTGACATTTCTATAAAACGATGAAACCTGTGTAAAAAGTGGAGTTTTTTCTTCCTTGGCCTATTATTGACAAAAAGGTCTCTCACTTTTTCCAAATTCATTTTTTTTCTTGATCAGAAACATCATTTGAGTAAAACTTATCTCGATGTGTGGAACAGGGGATTTGTCGAAATGAAGTGAAGTGAAGGGGATAGGGGTTCTAAATTCTTGAGAAAGTTTTGGGAAGTAGGAAAGGATGTTAAGAAGTAGGGGAAAGTGAAATTTCAAATGTTGAGAGGGAAAGGGGTTCAAAAGGGAAAAACATAGGCCTAGCCTAGAAAATTGTCAAATTGTAGCAAGAAGCTAGGGTTTGTGGGAAAATGATGAATTTGAGGGATATCAGTGATGGGGAGTGCTTAATAAGGTACATTAAGGATAGGGGAAGGTGAATGAGCATCAGGATACAAGTTTTGTTGATGATTTGACCATCCAAGAGAAATTACCTTCAAAACCTTAGGAGAGGGAAATGAGCCTTCCCAGTACAACTGAAACACGAACAAGGTGTAAAATGACCCATTGGAACCTGAAATGATGACAACTCTTTTAAATTATGGTACACTAAGCTGAATGGTGACATGGACCAATACTTGGAAAACTTTGGAAAGAGTGAAAACAAACCCTAGACCTAATACCTAGCGACCAAATTTTACTTAAAGACTCACTGAAATGACAAAATTTGACTGTGACACCCTAAGACCACTTTGTAAGAGAATATTTGATCACTGATGGAAGGTTTCAAACATTGACACTAACAACTACCATGGTGTTGATGGGACAAATGTAGTGAAGCAAAACTAGACAATCACATAGCACCTAAGTTATTCAAAGTTATTCATATTTATTTTGTCTTAAGAATATTCTTGGTTGAATATTATTGATATAGGAAATCAAGTATTTTTTCTCATTAACCACCTTAACAGTCATTAACATATTTCTAAAATATTAAAATACTTGTTTAAATATTGTTAAGATATTGTTGTGGTTCTTAAAATGACATTGAAAGTAGTTTATTGCTATGTTCTTAAAATGCCACCAAAAGTGGTTTGTAATCAATGATGTATTGATACATGAATGGGTATGCTCTTTGAAATTTGCAAACACCATTGATTAGAACACCAATATTTGTTATATTGAGTAACTTAGTTGTTATATCTAGGTATTGCTCGCATTGTGAAATAACTACTTAGACTACTTATCTTAAAATTAAAAGCAGGAGCTAGTTATTGGGCATCTTTTCCTTGTTTACCAAAGAAACATATATCAATGTTCATTAAAATGAGCTCAATTTCACATATGTAACCTAAGTTTTGAGAACATTAAATTCTTATTTTTTTCTTCCAGACTAATGATCATTGATTTACATTAAAAAAAGGTCAACTTTACACTAGCAAAAAATGATTTAAAAAAAAAAAAAATGAAGAGTAGAAGTCTCTAACTTTTTCGAATATTGAAAGTTGTCCAACGCTAGGCTTATTAAACAAACCCATAGCCTTCTACTTATAAAATGGTGGATATATTTTTTTACAAATTGTTCTAATAATATTATATAAAATGAAAAAGTGTACAAGGTCATTATAGATTTGGTCGAAATTTAAACAGGAACGCAACAAATTACATATATAACCATAAATACAAAGATGTAGCAAAAATAACACTTCATTTAATTAATATGAAATACTAGAATATGCTTAGAAACAAAATGGAAATAAGACTAGCTCTAGTGATGGTATCTTATCTTTGAGAAGTGATGTGTGGCTACATGCATCTGATTTATGTTGCAATGAGGCTTAAGGGCCTATTTATTATTGGAAAACATGAGAAAACCATAAATGATGAAAACCCTAACCCCAGGAGATGTAATGCCAAGAGTTTGTGGACCCCGTAAGGTTAGTTGGGCAACCAACTTCCAAGGGTCATAACTTGGTCATATTATCCATGTTTGGCGTGTATGATACCTTGTTGGAAAGCTCTATCTGAGTACTATATGTTTTTTCATAGGCCCTTTCCTATGGTTGTGGACCTGAAACTTGCAACGGACCTAAAAAAAAGTTGTTTAGGGGGTCAAAATTGATCTGGAAGTCCAGGACCCGAAAAACTGCTAAAAATAGTAAATGATGAAATAAACATGGAAACAAATGAAAGTGACTGGAGGTCTAGGTGGGATAGGTGGGTAGCCACCAATATCTACCTAGATCATTCCTCCCCTTGTAGGAAGCAATGGTCCGCAGTGCATGCAGAGCTTTCATGAGGTGAGGAAATTTATGTTGAACCTAGTCCCTAGTGAGCCACTTGCCTTGGTGCAAGAGTTGGTCATCTTTGACAACCTGATATAGTTGGATATTTTGTTGTCCCGTGTTCTTGACCTGTGTATCCATCATCTGATTAGTCATGGCATGTTCCATGCAGTCTGGGTTTAACTCTGTTGGTGTGAATTGCTCTGCAACATCTCAGGTGTCTAGCAATGGTGGGAAGTATGGTCAAAGGCGGTCCACATTGAACACTCGGTGGAGGCCAAGGAATGGGGGAATTCTAAGCTCAAAGGCATTGTATCCCACAGCCTTGGTAATGGTGAAAGGACCACATCGGAGTGGTATGAGCTTCTAATGGGCTTTGGTAAGGTGTTATTTTTACAAATGCACTCAGACTTTGTCGCCCACCTGAAACTTGTGTGGCACTCGATGTTGATCATGTGGTTTCCCATTATTGGAATTTGGCTTCTCTAGGATGTTGTGAACCTATTAGTGGATGTGTTGGATGCGTTCAATAAATCTGGTTTCTTTATTAGCCTCGGAAAATACACATGTGTATTTTGTTTGTGTATTCGCATGAGGCATGGCAACATCAATAAGACACTATGGTTGAAATCCTAGACCCACTTGAAAGGGACCGTGACTAGTCAAGCTATGGAGAGGTCTATTATAATGATGTTGCACATATGGAAGACTCTCATCCCATGTTCAATGATGCTTGGAGTTGTACATGCGGAGTATGTGCACTATCATCCTATTGACGCCCTCTGTCTAGCCATCAGTGTAGGGATGGAAGGTAGTCAATTTGGTCAGCTTGGCGTCCAATAGTTTCCAGAGGCTTAACTAGAATGTGCTCAGGAACTTGATGTCCTGATTTGATATAATGGTTTGCGGGATCCCAAAATGTACTCATAGTCGTTCAAAGAAGAGTTTGGCAGTGTCCTCTATTGTGATAATATTCTTGCAAGCCACCAATATAGCCATCTTAGAAAATTTGTCCACGACCACAAATACATAGTCATCCATGCTTGGTAGAAGGGAGGCCAGACATATAGTCCATGGAGATGGATTCCCACGTCTGGCTGGGAGTAGGCATAGGATTGTACAAGCCTTGTTTCTTGATGGTTGGCTTGGCAATGGCCTAGGCAGTGTAGGATCTAACATATTTCCCAACATCCATTCGGAGTTTGGGCCAATAAAATTACTTGTGTAGTACAACCATAGTTTTCTCCACACCAAAGTGTCCTGCGACCCGACTGTAGTGCACCTCCTAGATCAACTTGACATGCTCACTTGAAGGAACACAAAGGTGGCCTAGGTAGCATAATAATGCATCCTAGAGATGGAAATCAGGAACTTTCTTTCCACCTACTAGCATTTGTTATGTCGAGCCGAACTATGGATCATTTTTGTATAGTTGTGGCCATCCAGAGGTCTCGTGACCACAAGAATTGAGAACAATAGTCAGTCATGAAACTGGGGGCTGACTGAGGCAATATACAACATGATTAACGCTACCCTTTTTGTATTTAATGTTCAAGTGGAATTGTTGTAGATATGTAAACCACTTTTGATGGCGATTGTTCTGCAGCTTCCCCTATGTCGGTATAAACTAAAGAGGTCAGTGATCGGTGTGGATGAGTGTCTCCTTCCCTAGCATGTAGTACTTCCATTATCGGCAATATTGCACGATGGAATATGTCTCTTTATCATAGGTGGGGTACTTCCGAATTGTATTGGAAAGTTTCACTATGATAGGCCACTGGATGCCCGCATTGGGTGAGGACTACACCAATAGCATAGTCTAAGGTGTCTTTTGAGATTTCAAATGGATGTTGCAGGTCTGGCAGTGTGAGTACCGATGCAGAGTAGAGGTAGTGCTTCAACTCAACAAAGGCCTTATGTTGGGATTTGGACCAGGAAAACTTTTCTTTTGCCCCACCCTTAATAGTTTGACTCAAAGGCCAAATGATATGGGGGAATCCCAACATGACCTCCAATAGAATTTTTCAAGGGCCAAAAAGGTGTGAAGCTCTATTAGAGTGGTCGGGGCTAACCAATCTTAAATGACCTAGATCTTAGTCAAGTCCACATGCTCGCCACACTCATCTATGATGTAACCAAAGTATTGGGCCTGGCTCATGCCAAAGGTGCATTAATCCAAGTTGGCATGCATTTTGTGTTGCCGAAAGGGTTTTAAGGGCCTGTCGAATGTGTCTCAATTGTTATTTCCAACTCTTACTGAAGATGAGGATGTCATCCAAATAAACAAACACAATTGAGTTGGTGAAGGGTCACAAGATGTCATCCATTAGACTCATAAAAGTAGCAGGGGTATTTGTCAACCTGAAGGGCATAACCGACCATTCAAAAAGGCCTTCCTTGGATTTAGAGGTAGTCTTCCATACATCTGTGGGCTCTATTGGAACCTGGTGATAACCAAAATTCAAATCAATAATGTTTAAATAAGTGGCCCCCTTGAGTTGGTCTGGCAAGTCATCAATTAGTAGGATTGGATACCTATTCCTAATAGTGATTTTTTTAGTTCCCGATAATCAATACAAAGCCTCCAGGTCCCATCCTTCTTCTGTGCAAGTACAATCGAGCTCCCACAAGATGAGGAACTTGGTTGGATGTGACCTTTTTGTAGCAACTCCTAGATTTTCTTCTTGATCTCTTCATTTTCCAAAATGGAGTAGCGATGTATCATCCCATTGGGTAGAGGTTCATTGGGAGTCAGATTGATTGAATGCTTGACATGGTAATGCGAGGGTACCCTTTTGGGTGAGGAGAAGATGTCCCTGTCTTCCACGACTATATCCACCTGCATCTGCTATTGGAGGAACCCTTCTGGGGAGCCATGGATGTGGCTACTACCTTCCCCTTACTTTGAGAGTGAATCAGAAAGAAAAAAAAAAACTCCCAGTCTGGGAGATGACCTTACTGCATTGCTTAGCAAAGATCAAAGTGATGGCTTTAGGTGGGTCTAGCTCCGGTATCATGTATAACTTAGTGCCCAAAGAAGTAATAATAGATCAAGGTCTAGACTCATATACAATATTTCTCTTCCATAAGTATGGTTTTCCTAATAATACATCACAAACTTCAAGAGGAGAAACATCACACAGTACCTCATCCGCGAAGAGCTTGATGCTGTAGGGAAGGTGACACTGATGGTTGACATGAAGATCTTGTCTTTCGTGAAGCCACTCATTGGTGTATGATTGTGAATGTGCTGTATTTAGTAGACCCATCTGCTTGATGACCTATGGTGAAATGAGGATCTTTTGGCTCCCGCTGTCGACAATGAACTGCAACGGAGAGCCCTTCACCCACATCTATGAGTGGAATAGGCGCTCCCCCTCTTATGGATCTTCAGGATCAATCTTTTGGATCTTAGTGGTGGCCATAGTGGCACTGGGATCTGCGTCAATGACCTGCTTCCCTTTGTCATTTGCCTTGTCGAGTTCTTACTCAAAGTTGAAACATGCATCAGACTTAGAAGCCTTAAGCTCAATCACTAGTGACTTCTTGGCCTGACACTAATTTGTGTTGTGAGTGGAGCTCTTATGGAACTCACACCACTTTCCTGTGTCCTTATTTGTCTTTGTGGTGCTGTTATTTTCTCGCGGCTTCGGTGGGTTATGCTAAGTTTCCCTGCCTTGGATTTTCCCTTTTCTTTTCAGTTTGGGGGTGCCTTTCCCTTTCTTCATATTCGCAGATCCAAAGTATTTTTTTTCCTATTTAAGCTTCTGCTCAATCTTGACAATGTATCGGTACGTTGCGCTGAGCGAGGAGATGTCAAGGAAATCTACCTCATCCTAGATGTACCTGTGTAGGCAGTCGCAGCACTTGAGTACGAAATGTTTATCAGAATCCTTGATACCTAACTTCGTGCGAAGAATATGAAAAACATTGGTAAACTCTGGCATGCCTTGGTCCCTTCCCTATTCCAGTGTGTTCCACCTTATGTATTTATCCTCATAGCTCTCGACAGGGTAGTACTGCTCCTTGATGACATTCTAGAATGAATCCCAAGTGTGAGTGGCTGAAAATATTGAGGGCGTACTTTCATCCTTCTACTCATAGTAGGTTTTCCACTAGTCTTTGATGTGGGGGGCGACTTTGAGAAGAGAAAAAAGTAATATTTTCTTAGTTGGATTCATGAACATAAAAATATCGTTCTAGTGGATTTAACCAGTTATCTACAGCGTTTTCATCTATCTGAACCTCAAATATGGGAATGTCAAAGTTAATTTGTACCTTAAGGGTGTGGCGCTTCCAGAGTAGATACTGGAAGTAGATGCGTCACTCTTGAGTAGTCGTTGAAGGATATGGGAAAAGTTGTCCATCATCGTGTTTCTTTATCGCTTGAGGGCTTCTTTGAGCAAGATTTTGCCAGGATCTCTTGCCCCCTCATATTTCTTTTCTCCTACCATGGGAGGCCATTGGGATTTGAGAGGTTAGTCTTGCAAAGGTTTGACTAGTTCAAGCCCTAACTCCTTATATCCAGACCTCGTTGGGGACATGCACAAAAAAAAAAAAAGAGCAGACTACTAAGATACCACTGATCCAAACTTAAACAGGAATGCAAAAAATTATAGATATAACCATAAATACAAAGATGAAGTAGAAATAACATTTTATTTCATTAATATCAATTACTGAAATATGCTTACAAACAAAATGGAAATAAGACTACCTCGGGCGATGGTAGCTTATCTCTGAGAAGATATGTGGCGGCTACATGCCTCTAAATTGTGTTACAGTGAGCTCAAGGGCCTATTTATTATTCGAAAACATGAGAAAACCCTAAACAACCAGAATGCTAACCCCAAGAGAGTAACATCAAGAGTTTGTCGACCTTGTTGGGGATAGTTGGGCAACTAACTTCCGAGGGTCATAACTTGGTCATAATATCTCTGTTTGGCACATATGATACCTTGTTGGAAAGGTCTCTCTGAGACTACAGGTGTTCTAGCAGGCCCCAACCAACAACCATGGGTCTACAACGGAACTCAAAAAAACATCGCTTAGGGGGTCAAAACTACTCCATATGTCCAGGACCCAAAAAATTGCTAAAAATAGTAAATGCTAAAATAAACAAGGAAACAAATGAAACTAACTAGATGTTTAGGTGGGATGGGTGGGTGGCCACCAATATCCACCTGGATCATTCCTCCCCCTTTAAGAATCAATGGTCCCCATTGTGTGCAGAGCCTCCATGAGGTAAGGAAATTTTTGTTGAACCTGGTCCCTCGTGAGCCACTTGCCTTGGTATAGGAGTTAGCCAACTTTGACAACCTGATATAGTTGGATATTTTGCTGGCGAATGTTCATGATCTGTCTATCCATAATCCAATCCGTTGTGGCTTGTTCCATGCAGTCTGGTTTTAAATTTATTGGTGTAAGTTGTTCTGCAACTTCTCAGGTGTCCAACAATGGTGGGAAGTATGGTCAAAGGTGGACCACATTGAATAGTGGGTGAAAGCCAAGGAATGGGGGAATCTTGAGCTCAAAGGAATTTTCTCCCACAACCTTGGTAATGGTGTAAGGATGATATCAGAGTGGTTTGAGCTTCTGATGGGATCTGGTAAGGCATTATTTCTACAAATGCAACTAGACTTTGTCACCCACCTGAAACTTGTGTGGCACCTAATGTTGATCATGTCGCTGCTTGTACTTGCATTTGACTTCTCTAAGATTTCATGAAACTACTTCCAGATGTGTTGGATGTGTTTAATAAATTTGGTCATGTTATCAACCTTTTTATCAGCCTTAGACACTATATGTGTGGATTATGTATGTGTAGTCGCATGAGGCATGGCAACATCAATCACACAAACAATGGTTGAAATCCTAGACCCACTTGAAAGGGACTATGACCAGTCAAGATATGGATAGGTCTATTATAACTGCGTTGCACATATGGAAGACTCTCATCCCAATTTCAAGGATGCTTGGAGTTGTACATGTGGAGTATGTGCACTATCATCCTATTGATGACCTCCATCTAGACATCAGTCTAGGGATGGAAGGCAGTCAATTTGGTGAGCTTGGTGTTGAATAGTGTTTAGAGGCTTGAACAGAATGTGCTCAAGAGCCTACTACCTCATTAGAAATATATATCTGAGTAATAAATGACTTGACATAGCCCCTGGCTCTGGGCCTGCAGTGGACCTCAAAAAAACGTCATTTTGGGGGTCAAAACAACTTCGGAATTTCAGGACCCGAAAAAAGGCTAAAAATAATAAATGCTAAAATAAACAAGGAAACAAATGAAACTAAGTTGAGGTCTAGGTGGGATAGATGGGTGGCCACAAATATCCACCTAGATCAAGATTCCACTTAGGGACAATGTTTATGGGCCTTGTTGGTTCTTTAATAGGTTCATGTTGAATTGGAGCCAAAGAAAATATATCTTATCTCAGGGGAATTCATAAAGCCTGAAATACAAGGCAAAACTCGGCTAATGGCATCAAGGGATGCATCATGTTCTCTAAACAGCATACCAATACTATGTTTTCTCCAATTCCCAATATTGAAGAGTGTATAATTACATTCTTGTTTTCATAAGAAGGGTTTCCCATTCTCTATTTCCATTAGAATTTGACACGTCCGATTGGTAAATGGTGTTTCCATGTTTCTTATCCTTTCCCTAAGCCTTTGAATATTCATCCCAATGAATTACAAATAGCAACCCTTGTGCTTTGCTCTAAAAATTGAAACGCGACAAAGGCAATGGAGAGCCTCAACAATAATCAAAGAATAAAGCAAAAACAATTAGGTAAAGTAGTGATAACTTGAGGAGAACCCAATAATGAAAATAGATAGAATGAGTTGACAACATGAGGAGAAAATAAATAAAATATGAATGTAAATCCAAAAAAATCCATGATGATGGAAATTACACATCCCATCACATGAATGGAGAGATACAAAAGGGAAAGAGGATTCCTAGGAGGCCTTATCATTGGAATTGGAAATAGGCACTCATGTCTATCTATTGAGGTAATTGTTGGCAAGGTTACATGAGTATATGAGCATGGATTTAGAAATATTTCATGATGGAAAGGTGTGCCCAAGTGCTAAAAAGGATCGCAAGACTGATTTGGCAAGCAAAACAGTAATGATAAGTGTTTGTAACAACCCCAAAAGAATAAACTCATATTTCATTTTCTATCAAAATAGATAATAGTTTGCTCTGACGACATTGTTAATATTGTAATTCATGTTAATAATACAGTGAATAGATATTCATCATGGTATACATACACCATGTAGAATTTGTTTTTAATTCATATTCATGTATATTCAAATCCTTACTAGGCTTATTTATTTTTTGTATTCATTCCCTTGGCTAAGCTTTGCCTATATTTGATCTTATTCACCTCTTAGAAGCTTAATTCCAAAAATAAAACCTTCAAAATGTTTTATTAAACATATTATTATTGCATAACATTGCATATCGGTTTGTATGTTGTCTGGGTTCATGTCAATATCCCTCAAAGATCCTTGTTATATATGTTTCCAACATTTATCATCATTCTCTATGTGGTATATTACACCTACTAAAGTTATAGACTATTCTAAGAGTATGACACACATAACCATGGAAACTTGCCACTCTATGGTTCTAACATAGAGGTTCCAAAGAACCCTACCTCCAATGATTAATATTTGACTGTAAGATATCTCTAGTGCATATCAATTAGGGTTTTTCCAATGTTTCTGATGACTACTCCAACCACCATTTCACTTGTTCATCCATTCCTTTGCTCTTGAATAGAGCTCTGCTAGGTCAGCAACTAACCTTTAAATAACTCTCACACCATTCTTAATCATTTATTGACAAAATGTTTGCTTTACATTAATATCATTCCTTTGTTCAGTTTAATAAGATGCATCCTTGGTAACCCTTCCTTTGCATTGGTGGTTTGAGTTGTAATCATTATTCTGTAGGGTTTTCATTTTTGGTTTTTACCCAACATAATATACTTATTATTCAATATGGTGCCTTATTTTTATTGGTTATCTCTCTATCAACTTGTTCTTTTCTTAATCCACATTTTAAGATTAATTTTATTGCCTTAATTCTGAACTTTTTCTTGGCCATGGTCTTGGCCAGGGCTACTTCATCAGTTGTTATATAGGTTTTTGGCATTTCCAGTACTAAAAATGCATTATGCTCTAACGTTTTTAGCTATTATTTTTCTTTTGAATAGGTCTTTCCATTTTCTCCTCATATATTTAAATTGCTACATGTTTTTACTTTTTGGTCATTTATGGTAAGATATTAAAAGGTTTCCAAACCTTTTTCTACCGAGGCTTTTTATTGTTCTAGTGAAGAATTCATATGATTGAATTTCAGTATTCACGTATGTTCCTTTTTTGTGATAGGTAACTTTTAATACATTCCTTTAACTTTCTTTTTTCTGCGATTTCCACGACTATTATACCATCTATAATGTCATTAGGGTTTTATAACAAAAAAACCCTAACCCTACTTGATTATTTGTATAAATATGGCTGGGTATAGTTATGAATTCCATTACAACTTCCTACATTCTTATATGACGGTATCCATAAAGTATTTTGATTATTAAAATTTTTTACCTTGAACCTTTGTGAATTATTTCATAGGGTTTTAACTCTATAAAAGTGTTTTATGTACATTATTTAATGTTGCTCCTCTTCATTTATGGTATAATGTTTTTACAATGTTATAACCCTAACCGACTTCCAAATAATTTTTCTCAAATGGCCTTTTTTATTTTATTTATGAGTTTAACCCAAATTTATGAATTTCAAATCCTTAATCATATAAAATTATTTCAATTCGTAGGGTTATAGCAAAGCGTTATGTTACAGGAGAACACTTCTATGTAAATAAACTTCGAGTCTCTTTCCTTACTTCATACAATGTCTTAAGTCATTTATACTTAACAACCATCATTTAATATGTGTTCATAGGTAATTACAATTCTAGGATTAATTTTTAAACCTTTTATTTTGATGAAAAAGCTTGAAGACATCACACCACTAACAAAGATTTCAGTTCTTCCTTCTAAGTCATATGATCTCGAAACACCTAGATTATTTCTCTACATGTTCATGTCTTTGTGTGCAACGAAAAATACCAGGGTCTCTTGTATTTTATTTTCATCTCATAGATTGATGTTTTAGATTTACTTCCCTTTCTGGAGACTTTAATCTACAAGATTTTTATACCTAGTAATGTTTCTTGCTTAAGTGTAACTGTTACCTACGACTTGGAACATCTTTAAGTGTTTTTTACCATTATTATAGTCATATTCTGACCATAACTATGATTTACCAATGTGATGTATATACAATGGAACACTTTGGGAAAATCCATGAAGATGAGTTACACAAAGATAAATAATTTATTCATATTAAAAATATATATATATGTTAAATTATATATGTTTATTATTTTTCAAAATTGGCAAAGTAATATTTCAATTGTGTTTTGTAGACACATGTGTTCACATAAGATTATTTTGAACTACATAAATAAATTGAAAAACCAAGAGTACCCTTTTGAAAAAGACTCGTAAACAAAGATAGTAGTAGCTTTTGAAATTTTTCGTTGTGTATATTTTATGTTATTGATTTTTTATTCAACCCCTTTGAAACTGTCCAAAAATATTTGAAGCATTATATTTAAAACAAATTAGATGAAAATAATCATATGAATTAGAAAATGTCAAATCCCTATGTCATTTGATAGAGGATTCCTTCATGAATCCAACATGATCAACTTTTCCACTTAAGGACAAATTCTACCCTAAGTCTGCCAGGGTATAAACTAGTGTCACAGAGAAATCTGCAGAAGGGGTGCTAAAACTGTGCTTTTTAGGACCTCAACAACTCAATTTAGCACTTAAAATTCTTAATCGAGCGCTTAATTTATAAATTCAAATAGCTTGATCAAGGATTTAAGAAACCCTCGATCGAGCCATATATGTGGTTAACAAAGAACTCGATCTAGTCATTGCAAAAATAAAGTTTTATATGTATATATTGGTTATATTATGTTATGTTATGTTAACTATAATTATATATAGTTATGTTATAGTTATAACTAATTGTAATGGTAAAATTGTAATCTAAAATTATTTCTAGTTATGTTAACCATATATAATTATAAATGTACATTGTTAGTGTAAATATTTTGGAAAAGTGTACCAAAATTGCTTCACTTAAGTCATTGGTGACAAGTGACCCTAATAGCAAGCTATGGTTGCTCTTATGCTTTAGATCTACAAGAAAAAGTGATGAAACCCTACAAGAAAATATGTGATGTGAGCCTAAAACATATAACAACAGTAAAGAAAAGTTCAATAACCCAATAAAAGGACTTCAAATAAATAATATTTTATTAAAACACCTGATGAGGAAGATTTACAACATGAGTCTGTAGAGCCCCTGTGTGGGATGGGTCCTTTTCATGTCTTTGTGCTTTAATGATCTTATTCTTCTCTCTCAAATATGCAAAAAAACCAAAAGCAAGATGGAACTCAAGTGGGAGCTCAAATGTTGTGAGAAGATAATGGCGACGATGATAATTATCATGGTGAAGAATGAGTGGAAAACCCTCTTATTTATAACAAAATATTGAGCTAAATTAGGAATTGGAAAATAATAAAATATTATTGACCAAATCAAATCTGGTTGTTAGGAATACATTATTATATTTTTTAGAGAGCGAAAATATATTCAAAATGGTCAAATATATTTATTTAGAAAGTGGTTGAAGTAATTAACAAATAAAAATGATTTATTAATCACTTTGTTATGATTAAGAAACGCATGAATTTGAAATAATTATTAAATAATGGTTTAACAATTATTCCAAAAATATGAATAAGGAATAATAAATAAATAGTGATTTATTTAATTATTCCAAGGTGATTTAGTCAAATGTGACAAGGAATAATTATCAAATAATTATTTAATAATTATTCCTAGAGATATTAAATAAATGTTGATTTATTTAAATATTCTTATGGGGTGTTTAAATTTTAATCAGAAATAATTTAATAAAAATGATTTACTAAATTATTTCCTATGGTGAAAGTGAAATTACTATGCTAAAATTAATCCTACATGGTGGTGTATTTCAATCTGCCTAGTATGAAATGGCTAGGTGATGACTTTTTGGGTGATAACAAATTGCCCCCCAACGCACGAGTGTTAGGAAAAAATTGTATGACCAAAATACGTTGTAGGTTACACTTTCATGAGACACCATAAGGGTGTCAGAGAGAGAGAGAGAGAGAGAGAATTGATGCAATGTAAGGGAGGATGGAGGAATGGAGGGGGCGAGACCTACTAATATGATATAAGTCTCATTTTATTTTGAAGTACATTATCTCAAATGAGGCGGGGGAGGTATACCTATACCTGCTTCGATAAATGAGTACAAATAACAATGGTGTGCCCAACGATGTGGGACTGAGCTACAAGATACATGACACACTAAGCACTAGCATCAAATGGGCAATAATGTGGTATAATAATACAATGAGTCCCATATAACATAATGTGCCTAGAAAAATAGAGGTGAGGATTAAATATAATAGTATATGTTGGTCTAAGTACATGAGACATAATGCCCCTCAAGCTGAGATTGTGAGGGGGAATCACAACTAGAGAGGCCTTGTTGAACATGAAAGTGCTCTGAAGATCTAAATGGATCATTTGACTAAGGCATGCATGTTATGGGCACTGCAAGTGATCCAAATTTAAATAGGAACACAAAACAAATTACATATAAAACCATAAATACAAAGATGTAGCAGAATAATAATTCATTTCATTAATATCAAATATTGAAATATGTTTACAAATAGAAATGAAAATAAACTAGCTCAGGCAATGGTAGTTTACCTTTGAGAAGAGATCTGGAGACTACATGCCTCTAAATTATGTTACAATGAGGTTCGGAGGCCTATTTATTATTGAGAAACAGTGGAAAACCGTAAACATCGAAAAACATAACCCTAAAAGATGAAGTGCCAAAACTATGGGCCTCATTTGGTTAAATTGGCACATCAACTTCTCGGGGTCATAACTTTGGCATGCGATTTCCATTTGACACACACAATACCTCCTTAAAAATATCTATCCAAGGGATAAAAATTTTGACCAACCAAAGCTGGTTAGCGAACCTTGATGATCTCGATTTTCCCCAAAACAATTGTTTAGGGCCTCAAAATGGCTCCAGAAATTAGGGACTTGAAAAACAATCGAAAATAGTAAATTGTGTCACAATTAAGGAAACTAAAAAACTAAAAGAGACAGTGGTGGGGGTCCAAGTGGAATAGGCTAGTGACCACCAAAATCCACCTGGATCATTCCTCCCACCTAAGGAATAAATGGTCCCCATTGTGTTGAGTGCCTCAAGGAGATGGGGAAACCTCTACTGAACTTGGTCCCTCGTGAGCCACTTGCCTTGGTACAGGAGTTGGCTATCTTTGACAAGCTGATAAAGTTGGATAGTTTTCTGAAGATTGTTCTTGACTTGTGTGTCCATAATCAAATTAGTTGTGGCCTATTCCATGCAGTCTGGGTTTAACTTTTGTTGGTGTAAGTTATTCTGCAATGTCTCATGTGTCCAACAATGGTGGGATGTATGGTTGAAGGTGTCCACATTGAACACTCGGTGCAAGCCAAGGAATGGTGGAATGTTGAGCTTAAAATAATTGTCTCCCACATCCTTCGTAATGGTGTAAGGACCATATCAGAGTGGTTTGAGCTTTCAATGGGCTCTAGTAAGGCGTTATTTCTGCAAATGCAATCAGACATTGTCACCCACCCAAAACTTGTGTGGCACTCGATGTTGATCATGTCACTGATTATACTTGGTATTTTACATAATGGAGTGGAAATATATTGGCTTGTTGGGTGGAGGTACTCCGGGAGTCAAATTGAACGAATGCTTGACTTGACAGTGCAAGGGCACCTTTGTAGGTGAGGAGAAGATGTCCCTATATTCTTCCATGATTATATCTACCTGCTTCTGCTACATGGAGGAACCCTTCCTAGGGGCCATGGATGTCGCTATGATCTTCCCCTTACTTTGAGAGTGATCCAGAAAGAAAATAAATTTCCTAGTCTAGGAGATGAGCTTACTACATTTCTTAGCAAAGATCAAAGGGTAGCGATACGTGAGGATACCTCTGGTATCATGTATAATGTATTACCCAAAAAAATAATCAGAGAGTGAGGTATAGACTCATATAAAACATGTTGCTTCCACAAGTATGGTTGTCCTAATAATACATCACAAATGTCAAGAGGAGCAACATCACATAATACCTCATGTGTGAAGAGCCTGATGATGTAGGGAAGGCAGCACTGCTGGTTGACTCAGAGATCTCATCATTGGTGAAGCCACCTAATAATGTATGACTGCGGGTGTGGTATAGTTGGTAGGCCCAACCGCTTCATGACCTCTACTAAAATGAGGTTCTTTTGGCTCCCACTGTTGATAATGAATTACAGTGGCAAACCCTTCACCCACATTTTTGAGTGGAAAAGAAAATCCCCCTCCTCTGGATCTTCTAGCTCATTCTTATGGATCTTGGTGGTGACAACAGTGGCGTTGGGCTCTGCATCAATAATCTCCTTTAATTTTTCATTCCTCTTGTTGGGTTCTAACTCAGAGTTGGAACATTCATCTAATTTTGAAGCCTTCAACTTGACCATCAATGACTACTTGACCCGACACTCACTTGTTATATGAATAGGGCTCTTATGGAACTCACACCACTTTCCTCAGTCCTTCTTTGAATTCGTGGTGTTTTTATTTTCTTGTGGCTTCGACGGGTTGTCCTGGGTCACCCGACCTTGGCTTTGTCCTTTCTTCTCTGATTTGGGGGCACATTTCCCTTACTTCAGATTTGAAGATCCAAAGTCTCACTTCTTTGTTTTAAACTTTTGTTTGATCTTGACAATGTATTGGTATGTCGTGTTAGGCGACAAGATGTCCAGGAACTCCATCTCGTCCTAGATGTAGTTTTTTAGGTAGTTGCAGTATTTGAGTACCAAATTCTTCTCAAAATCCTTGATACCCAACTTTGTGCGAAGGGTATGAAAAATATTGGTAAACTCTAGCACGTCTTGGTCCCTTCACTGCTACAACATGGTCCATTTTATGTATTTATCCTCATAGCTCCCAACATCATAATACTACTCCTTGATGGCATCCAAGAAAGAATTCCAACTGGGTATGACTGAAAATAGTGAGGATTCCCTCTCGTCCTTCTGCTCACAGTAGGTTTCCCACTAGTCCTTAACGTGGGGGGGAAATTTGAGAAGTGCAAAAGTAATATTTTCTTGGCTAGAAAAATCATGAACAAAAAATATCCTTCTAACAGATTCAAGCATTTATATATGGTGTTCGCATCTACTTAACCTTCAAATATGGGGATATGAAGGTTAACATCTACCTTAAAGGGTGTGCTACTTCGAGAGTAGTTGTTGGAAGTAGATGCATCGCCTTTGGGTAGTCGCTGAAGGATATGGGTAAATTTTTCCATAATCGTGTTCCTTTGTCGCTCGAGGGCTTCTTCAAGAAAAATTTTAAAAGGATCTCCTGCACCCTCGCATTTATTCTTTTCTTCCATGGGAGGTCATCAGGATTTGTGAGGCGGGTCTTACAAAGGTTCAACCAATTTGATTCCTAACTGCTTATATCACAACCTCATTTGGGACATGCAAAGAAAAATAGAGAAAGAGTAGACCGCTCTGATACCACTAATACAAATTTAAACAAGAATGCAACAAATTACAGATATAACTGTCAATACAAAGCTACAGCAGAATAATACTTCATTTCATTAATATCAAATATTGAAATATGCTTACAAACATAAATGGAATTAAACTAGCTTAGGCGATGGTAGCTTATCTCTGAGAAGAGATGTGGCAGCTACATGCCTCCGAACTGTGTTAAAATGAGGCTCGGAGGACTATTTATTATTGATCAACAATGGAAAACTGTAAACATCCAAAAATCTAACCCTAGGAGATGAAGTCCAAAAACTATGGGCCTTGTTTGGGTAAATTGGTACATCAACTTCTTGGGGCCATAAATTTGGCATAAAACCTTCGTTTGACATGCACAACACCTCGTTAGAAATATCTATTCGAGGAATACAACTTCAAAATGGCAAACAATGGTCAATAACACCTGTTGGCCCCGGTTTTTCTAAAAAAACGTAGTTTAGTGCCTTAAAATTGCTCCGAAATTTCATGACCCGAAAAACTACCAAAAATAGTAAATTGTGCTAAAATTAAGGAAACTAAAAAACTAAAAGAGATAGTGGTGGGGTTCCAAGTCAAATAGGAAGGTGGAAACCAACATCCACCTAGATCAAGAAGTAGCGGGAACCAAGCCTGTCAAATTTATGGAATTGCATCTGAGGCTGGATCATAAGTTGCTGAAATCTGGGCATGTCAGGGGCTACTTGAAGGGTCACCCCATAGAGGTCTAGAACATCTCACACACACTCAGAGAATGTTGGTATGTTGGACCATTGGAATATCAAGTGTACAATTATTGATCCTGCAATAATGGGATGAAATCGAGCACACGAGAAACAACCAAGTCAAAGGGAAATGATGATTCCCTTTGCTTGATTTGAGGCATCAAACAATGATGAAAGTTGGAACCAAGGTACATCGCCCTCTATACCACTCTCTTTGAATAAATTTGTTGAAGTTGATAGAAGAGGGTCTGCCAGGGGTGAGGCAATGAGGATTCCTCAACAAAGGCACGAGGGTCATAATAATGTGACTTTTGGACTGACACTGGGGATGATATTGTAAGGAGACAAGATTAGAGGTGGACTGAAGAATTCCCTTATCAAAGCAAGATATGCATGGTTGACTTGGTAGCGGCTGACTTGATTCTAGAGGGGATGGTCAATTAATTGTATGAAGGATTTTTAAAGACAGAGCAATATTGCTAGAGGCAAAATATGAGCAAAATAGGATGAATGCAACACAAATATGGATGATATATTGTAACAAGACTCAAGGGGACTTAGAACAGACTCCATGGATACAAGGGTGACTCAAGGGAACCATACAAACATGAGTAAATAATGGTTACTAATGATGAAAATTAACACATATGTCAACAAGTGCAAACGCAAATTTGTTCTAAAGTACAATTAACTCACATGAAGAAATTTGGTTTTGATGGATGACAAAGTGAGACCTCATGGAAAAAATGGCTTCCTAGTAAAGTGAAATTTACTAAAAGAAAAAAGAGACCCATTATAGAACTCAGTGAGAGCTTTACAACAACGCTTACTTTTCATCAAACGGATCTATGGTTTGGTCATAATGGGTGATGGAAAACTAGGGTTTTTCCTATAAAAGGGCTTCCTACCCCCAAATCCAATTGATTTGCATAGTGAGATTTTGGAGAATTTGGAAAGGAGGAGGAGGCCTTAAATCATGGTAAGTGTGTAGCAGAAAACTCGACCATCGAAATTTGGTTCCGTGAATTTCAGGTTGTGGCTTTACTTGTCTAAAGATGGCCTTAATGCTTCTTGGAAGGATGGTTCCTGATGAAGAATCGAAGTAAGAAAGGAAAATAGGAACGAACTACTAGAGAAGGTCTACGATAATCACCAAGTCAATCATCGTAACCAAGTGGTAAATGTGATATAACATAGAGTAGAATATTTGAATATATGGTATCAAGAATCTATGATATGTGATGTGTATATGGCTCATTGGAGGGGTCGGTACGACAAACTATCTAAGGAATGAAAGGATAATTGACCATACCTAGAGAATTGAGCTCTAGATCGAGACTTAGGGTAATCAAGTAAGAAGGTGGCCAGGGGTTCCATCACGCCCCCAAGAATGAGATATTTCCCCCCACCATATGATGATTGAGGGAATTGATCAGGTATGCAAAAGGTGGGAATGATTCCCCCAGCTAGAGGAGTTTGTGGAGCATCACTATGTTCCAAGTGCTCAAATAAGGGATTCAAGCATCCACCTAAATGGTAGGAGATCCTCTAGAGGATCATGAGTAGATGTAGGGGCATAGGTGTTCCCTAATTTTGTAGGGATGGATGTAGCATGCTATGGGCATGTTGAATATATTTAAAATAGTGGACTCTAAATACATTTTGATGGTATGGTTTTCCATTTGTTGTGTATGGTTGTCTTCTTGTGGGAAGAATGTATGATGTGTGTAGTATGAGAAAGGAAATGGTGGATTACCAATCTCACTTGCCACTACATATATGAATCAAATGGATTGAATTTCTAGGTTTGCATACATGATGTTACTATACCAAAGAGTGGCTTCAGATATAATGAATTGATGTTCACCTAGATGACAATGGGGTTGAACAATAAGAATGTCGAATGGATTGGGTTGTTGATATAAGATGGAGGGATGATTAAGTGGATCATCCCTAGGGTGATATGGAGTGATAAGGGAATTTATAGGTTCTTCAAGTTGGGGAAGAATAATGGTACTATACTCAACACTACCAGATGCTCTAGGAGGGTTGGGGAGAATTTCTTCTTCTGGGCTCTCAAAAATGGATGCCCCTTACCCAAACATTGTGTGGTAATGTAATGTCTACAAGGTGGATATGGTTCAAAATCATGGGTTTGAAATCACGAGTTCAAAGTAGGGGGTGTTGGAACCAATCATCATCATGGGAGACATGGGTCACATGTGCATCATCAGAAGGGTTGGAAAAATGACTAATAGATGTGACATTTACCGATGTTGAGACAAAAGTGTCTTCCAAAGAAGGTTCAAAAGAAGGAAAATAAGAAAATCTTAAAGAGTCTGAATATATTAATCCCATGGATGATGACAGGTAGAGAGTATGGGTAACATCAAGAGGGGGAATCACCATGGTGGGTTGAGAAACCTCTTCTAGAAAAGCAGTGGGGCTAGAACCCATAGGTAGAGGGGAATTGGAATCACTACGAGCAACATCTAAATCATGAATCACTTGAAGTGTATCATGAAAATAATTCAGACGGGGACAATGATGGGAATAATGGCCATAGATATCACACAAACCACAAGGGTGATTCATGCATAAGGATTTGTTCTTTTTTGTGGACTTAGGTAAGGTGACATGGACCTAAAGAATTTTAGATTCTAGGAAAGTATCAGAGACCACATTCTTAATGTGAGGGAGTTCAAGAGAATTGTCGGTGGCATGCTTAAAAACATCACACAAAGTGCATGGAGGTGTGGGATTTGGCAGTTTAGGATGAGTGGGAGTTGCTTGGGGTGCCTTGTCTTTGGGTCCCTTTTTATGGGCTTTTCCTCCCTGACCAGATGCTTTGGCAATAGGGTTTCATTCTTGATGAGTTTGTTATGGAATTGAATCAAAGGAGGGGGTAAGAACAACAATTTGAACCAGGTTCAAAGATGTGTAATATCTGACGTTATTAGGAGGAGTGTTTGTGGGAGGATCAATGTATCATACTAGGATCCCAATGTAATGTTAGGTAGACTCAATGTAGCCACAATAGGGGTAGAAAATATTCCTAATGGTGAGAATAAGAAAGGTATCTGACTTGAGGGGTAATGACCTGAGGGAACTTCTCCTGGATGGTTAAGATCTGGGGAATAGTTCTAGGCTAAAAAGTACTGGGAGAGATACTTGTAGAAGGAAATAGGCCTAGATAAAATTGTATTGAAGGTTGGGTTGAGTTGGGAGAAGGAGGTTGTAGAATGGCTAGTTGTTGTGAAGGTGTACCAGGCCACTTGTTGGCATCCTGTGACACTTGAAGCATGAAAACACTAGATGAGCTAGGCTCAAAAGGGGTAGGCGGTGGGCCATAGATGTAACTATGACCCAGCAAGATGTTATAATCCAAGGGGGAATCAATGACTTCAATATCAACAAATAAATTCTTGCTGGAAATAGCAGTGGGGAAGTTTTCATATAAACTAAGCCACTGCCAGGGATGACAATCCCAAGTACAAAGAGTGATAATGGATGGGGATAGGTAATAGAAACCAAGTTGCTTCCAAACACTAGTGGCCATCACACAAGTGGAGGCGCCTTCGTCTAGGATACATTGTTGGACCATAGCATTCTTTATGGAGACTAGTATTTGAAAGGAAACTAAGGAAGGAAGGGGGGATGTTTTGATTTGTCAATGTCAAAGGCAATCATATGATTGTCATAGTGATCCACAATGTTTAAAGAAGATAGTAGATATTTCCATTTGGATGGGCATGTCTAGAGGACTTCCAGCATTAACATGGAAACAAGAGATTGTGCAAAATCATCTACTATGTTGTAGGAATAGGAATATTTAGAAGAAGAAGCATTTAGATGTAATGGACCTTTAGGGATGTTTGGGGGAACCTATACCTTAGGTAGAGGGATCTACAAGGTGTCATTTGGTGACAAAAAAGGCTCAGTGGAAACTTTAGGTTGGGAATTAGTCATTGACTTTGCAGGGGGCTTGCCATATATGCGTGACCGAGTCTATAGGTTGAATTGTTTGGTGTCGACTTCTTTAGAATTCATCATGAGGATATGGTAATTTTTTTGGCTAAATTATAACAGTTGAGGAGCTGCATTACCTTGTTTGGGTTGGACAGCTACATATCCTTAATGGAGAAAAATATTTGTTAGCATAATTGTATGTGATGAAGCGAGAGGGGGAGGAGGTGGAGTAATGAGTTGAGGTCCATTCGAAGCAATTTCTTGAGCTTCCCATGCTTGGTGCATCTGAGGTAAAAGTGTTGGCATTATGATACATGTGTTGTACTTGATGACAACCCGCTTATAGTAGAACAAATCAATTGTATATGGTAACTACATGAATCTACAGGAGAAATACCAAATGTGACAGAATGCATGGTAGTTGTGTTTATAGATGTGACAAAATGTAGGGCAGTTCACAGGAATAATTTCAGAAGCAATATGGAAAATTACAGTGTAATAGGTCTATTTAGAGGTAACAGGGCATTGGCATAGAAGAATAGGAAGATGGAACTAAGGTCTACTGATCAAAATACAAAAGGTAAAGGAAAAGGTTGATGAAAATCAGTTTAAGAAGTATATGCAGGTCCACTTAGTCAAAACAACATATACAGGCTGGTCCACAGAACAAAAAGAGCATATATGTATACATGCACTTTCACAAGAGGAAAAGCACGTACATGTTGGAAAACCAAGGTATTTTGGTCCAAGGTATTTCGTCTAAGGTATTTGTTCCAAGGTATTGATTAAAGATATTTGGTCCAAGGTATTGGCCCTAGGTATTTGGTCCAAGGTATTATTCCTAAGTGATTTTGGTCCTAGGTATTGAGAAAGGCCTAAAACTATATAAGGAGGAGAAGATCATTAGGCCAAGGGGTGCAAGTATTGAATATATTATGAAGTGTTAGATCATATATGCAGGTTATGAGCTTCTGATGCTTTGCTTGATCTGAACTAAGGATGCACCTATGTGGTTGGTGATGGATGATGGATCGGGATCATAAAGCATGACATGAATTATCATTATGTGGTTTGATCATGGGAAGTCTAGATCTGAATACTGACGCATGTTTTATTCTATAAATGTTATGATCTGGGTATGACTGAAGTCTAGAATAGTTGTGAAGTTTTAAGTTAGTATTTGCAGATATGTACGTTGTTTCACTTTGGTAAAAGCACGTATACGTGCTAGTTCGACACATAAAAGTAGAGTATACCTTATGAAATATGATGTTTGAAGTTGCAGTTGGTTCTAGTTTTTGATGCAGAGTTTTGGGTTATGCTTTGTGTTCTGGTGACTGCATTTTGGTGATAGTGTTTTGAATGTTCAGATTGATTGATTGTGATGATATCTAATGATGGATCAGGATCATAATGACTTATCATTATGTGATCTGATAATGGATGGGCTAGATTTGATTTCTAACACATATTTTATCCTTTATATATGATGATTTGGGTATGTCTAAAGTCAGGAAGTGCAGCGAAGTTATAAGTAAGTATTTACAAATCTATACTTTGGTTTGCTTTGGTGAAATTGCGTATACACGTTGTTTTGGCTCTTCCAAGTAGTGTATGCAAAAGAAAAGATTGATGTTAAAGGATGATTGATCTATCAGATTAGTACTACTATTTTATTATTGTTAGTCAATGTTGTCTTCTTAGATCTGAAAGTAGAACTGAATATATAAGGAAATTGAGTCTGATTGATTGGTTGATTAAGAAGGAAGTGTGATCCTTGTTGCTATCTATTTAGAACTTAGTAATATGATAGTAGATCTTCAGAATGCCACTGGTTGGTACAGTTTGTGGTTCAAAAGTTTTATGATTTATTATATTTAGAGATATACGCAGGTTGGGCTAAAGGAAGTAGCGTATACACACAATTTGGGTTCAACCAAGTATCCTATACACTTTGATGCATGGTTTTGAGGTTACAGCTAATTCTGAATGATGATGCAGTGTTCTGGGTTTAGATTTGTGTATTGGTTATAGTGATCTATCTGTTCCAGTTTATTGGTTGAAGTTGATTAAGTATAAATTAAATATTCATTTGAGGCAGAGGTTCAAAGGTTGTGAGTAATTGATTGAGTTATGGCTGATTTAGAGAGTGATGATTGAGTTTCAGTGATTGGTTGATGCATATGTATTTGATGGTTGTATTGCAGTTATGATTTTGAGCTTCAATGTTGTTCCAGGAGTATCCAGTCTTAAAATTAATGAAACGTGGTCCTTGGAGGAAGAGAGAAGGTCATAGCCTTCTATAAGCCAGCACCTACGTATTGGTAAACATATCAGCCAGTACAAGAGCCAAGGAGTTGGAGCACCCTTCCAATAGTAGCTGGAAAACAAGTGAAGGTTGGAGCCTTCAGTAAGTCGTTGCCTACGTACTAGTAAACATATCAGCTAGTACAAGATCAAGGGGGTTGTAGCTCCCTTCCAGTAGAAGCTGGAGAACGAGAGAAGGTTGTAACCTTCTGCAGGTAGAAGCCTACATACTGGTATGAGTATGCACTAGTACAATATTGTAAACATATTTTATTATTATTAAAAGAAGACAGAGACGACAACAATAGGTGGTTTTCACCCACATTGCATTTCCACTTTAAATCTTGGTGTTCATGTGTGTTGCTTATGTGTGATGGTTTATTTTGTTATTACTGCACATGGTTACTGTTTAATGTTTAATAAAGTACTGATGCACTGATTAAAGATCAAAATATGATGAATTAACTTAATCATAAGTTCACTGGATATATGCTGGTTTCCTCAAGAACAGTTGTGTGCCTACGCGAATTCCATTCACTGAAGTAGAGTATATAAATTTGATTATGGAAATGAAAAAGTTATAGATTGTAAACACTAATTCAACCCCCCTCTCAGTATTATTTCCAACAATTGGTATCAGAGTAGGTCCTTTCGCAAAAGCTTGATCACTTGAAGGAGATCCGTAGAAACAATGGCAAAGAAGCTAAAGAAGAAAGCACCTCAAAAGAAGAAGGAATCCCAAAGGAACTATGATAGTGGGAGAGATGATTGGGGATTATGTGGAAGCAACTCTTCAAATTCAGAATCACCTTAGAATGAAGACGAACAAGCAAAATAATTATCAGGTATGAATTTGTTGTCCTCTTGTGATACATTTCTCTGTTCATTTGAAGATAATGAAAGTGATAGCGAAACAACTGAATTTTCTCTTATGGGTGAAAGAGAAAGAAATCAAATAGAAGAAGAATTTAAAAGGCTCACATATATAATTAGAGATTAAAAAGATCTAATTGATAAAAGGAAATGTTCCTACAAAGAAGAAGTTACCATATTAAAATATTAGCTGGAGGAAGGAAACAAGGAAAGGAAGAAGTACAAGGAAAAGGAAGATCAATGTCAAAAGTTGCAGGATGAAGTGACATCATTAAGAAATGAAGTAAGTGAAAAGAATACAACAATAAAGAAACTTAAAGATAGATCCAGTTACTATGAAAGTCTTGAAGCTAAGATCCTCTCTCTAAAAGAAGATCTTGAAAAATCAAATAAGCATAATGAAGAACTACTCCAAGCATTTGAAAAAAAATCAAATTAAGTTCTCGAATTAAGGCAACAAGTGGAAGAAGGAAGAAAAGTTGAAGAAATCATGAAGAAGCAATATCTTGAAAAGGAAAAGAAATATCAGGTTGAGGTAAATATCCTAAAAGGTAAATTAGAAGAAAAGGATAAACTTTTACGATTTCAAGATAATACTAAGATTTTGGATGATATTCTTAGTAGTCAAAGGTCTCCTACCCTCAAATATGGTCTTGGTTTTCATGAAATTGTTAAAGGAAAATCTAGCTCACAAACTGAAGCAAAGAACTCTAGTGCAAAATTTGAAATGCTCAACAAGGAGATAAGAGGTCAACCCCATCAACAACCAAGGAAAGAGAGTCTTCAAAGAAAATCATTTACTCCTAACTATGGAAGTAATAAATAGTTCTTTCCTCTGATGAATAATGTTGAATGTTTTATATGTCATAATTTTGGACATGTTGCAGCGAGATGTAGAAGTAGAATGGTTCAAGACCATCACACAGAAATATCATCAGCTTCCAGGTACTTTAACGGATATTGTTTTTCTTGCAATATGTTTGGTCACAAAGCCATTAACTACTATAGAAGGAATATGAAACATGTAAGATGTTATGCATGTAACAAGTTTGGACATATAGCAAAGGATTGCGGGAGAAAATTTCAGGCACATACCAAAAGGAGAAAACATCATCACACTCGAAGATATGGAAGAAGAAGGAAGTATAGTCAGAAATATGTGGCATAACACACTGTACAGACATAACAGACCCAGGGAAAGCTAAAAGTGTGAAACTTTAGTGGTCTAAATCTCATATGCAATTTTCATGAAGACAAGTCGTGTATATACGCGAGATCTAAGTTGCACAGTTGCGTATATGTTGGTTTGAAGAAAAATAAGTGGGACAGACTCAGGAAAAGGGGTCTGATATGGTTCAGACAATTATCTTCTATGTTTAATGATAGTTACAATCTGCTGATGATGTGTGGAAATGTGTAAAGTTCTCATAAGTTGTTAAAATGTTGATGTATATCTGATTGATGATGATGCCTTGATATTTCTTACTGATAGATGCAATGATAAGATCTGATAGTGAACAGGTGGCATAGGTTTAGGGGGAGAATATGCTAGGCTTCTAATATTGCATTGTTGGCATTATCAATCTTTGGTACCAAATGAAAGTGTTTTTATACATCATGCTATGGTGTGGTTATAAGTTTCCTATGATGACGATACTTGTATTGCTTGGGGTTACATAGTTGTTACTCAGATCATATGTATGGAATATTGTGGATGACTTTTTGATATTGCATACAGTACATAATGGACAAGGAGAAGTACAAAGTTTGAGTACACAAATTCATTATTTGATGATGAGTCACTTGTTTCTTTTATGTTGTTGTCATCATGTCTTCAAAAATGCATAAAGTTCATATGGTGCAATTATGATGCAATTTCTTGGCTCTCACATGGTTGAGGATTGTTGCTATTGATGGTATCAAGAAAGCTTGATGCATGACTATGAGCTCATGGTTTTCTAGATACATATTTCTATCTCTTTGATGGATATACATTATGATTGGATACATGGATGATTAATTAAGCTTCATATTGATAGATATTGTTGGTTAGCAAAGAGATTGGTGTTGTTACAGGTTCCATAGCCTTTTGAAGACATGGATATTTGAAGACATGGCTTACTTGTTAACATAACGATGATGAATTCTTACTTTAAGATGATAGGTTTGATATTCACATATGTTGATTATCATGGTTGATGCTTATCAGATGTGGGATGTTCCCTAGTGATGATACATGGTTGATATATTGAGGGTTCTTGTGGAAAGATCATGCAATTCTAGATGATGATGTTATAATCATAGATGATAACTATGGTGTTTTCACATACATATGATATGATGTGAATAATTGGAGATATGACATATGCTAGGTTGATTCATGGAAGGTTATGATAAGGCTCTTTCTACTAAGGAAATAGAGAAGTTATTGATGAGATCAAGAGGATGAATTGATATCTATATGCAACATACTTTTGTTGGAATTATGATGTATGTGTTGTACTTGATGGAAACCCACTTATAGCAGAACAACTCTCTTGTATATGGTAACTAGATGAGTCTACAGAAGAGATATCAGATGTGATGCAGGGCAGTTCAAAGGAATCAGTTCAGAAGTAATGTACAATGGAAACTCACTAAGATGACAGTTCACACTACAACAAATTAACATTGCCATCAAGTCCAAAGTGGGAGATTGTTGGCATTATGATACATGCATTGTCCTTGAAGGCAACTCACTTAGATGAAAGATCTATGCACTGCAGGTTAACAACAAATAATTATAATTCAGCCCACATGGAATGAAGAAAGAAAGGTATATGTAGGTTCACCTTGACCAACCGATTTATACATGCAGGTTCATTAAACAAAAGAAGCGTATACATACACACACACTTTCAAAGAAGGAAAAACGTGTATATATTGAGAAAACAAGTTTTTGGGTCAAACGTATTTCTTTGGTCCATGGTATCCACCCCAAGGTATTTGGTTCGCAGTATTGGTCCTAAATGGTTTTGGTCCATGGCATTGAGAAAGATCTAAAACCATATAAGGAGGAGAAGATAATTAGGCCAAGAGAAGCAAACATTAAATATCTAAAGAAGTGTGAGATCAAGTATGCAAGTTATGGGTTTATGATGCTTTGCTTGATCTAAACCAAGGAGGAGCCTTAGCAGTTGATGGAGGACAAGATCTAATGATGGATCGAGATCTTAAGGCTTGGAATGAATAATATTTGTATGGTTTGATTATGTTTATTCTAGATCTACATACTAATGCATGTGTTGATCTGTAAATATTATGGTGTAGTTATAATTGAAGTCTAGAATAGCTGCAAAATTATGAATAAATATTTATAGATGTATACGCTGGTTGACCTTGGTAAAAGCGCGTATACATGCAGGTTTGATTTTAAAGTTGCAATTGGTTCTAGTTGTTGATGCAAAGTTTTGCGTTTTATATTGCGTTCTGGTGATTGTTTTCTGGTGACGACATTCTGCATATTCATATTGGTTGATTGTGATTAGCTTCAGTGTTGATGGATGAAATCTAATGATGGATCAAGATCATAATGACTTATCATTATGTGATTTGATAATGCATCGGCTAGAACTGATCACTAACACATGTTTTATCCTCTATGTGTGATTATGTTTGAAGTTTGTAAGTACAGTGTTTGCAGATCTACATGCAGGTTTGCTTCAGGGAAGCTATGTATGCACGCAGGTTGGCTTCTACCAAATAGCATATACCCTCTAAAGCATGGTTTTAAGATTACAAGTGATTCTGAATGATAATGTAACTTAGATCTATGTATTGGTTACATTGATCTATTTGTTGTAGTTGATTGGTTAAAGTATGAATGATTGATTGATTCAGTTGTGTCAGAGGTTCAGAGGTTGTCAAGTGATTAATTGATTTTGGTTGATTTAGATTGAGTTTGAGTGATTGAGTAATGTAGATATAGTTGATGGATGTATTACAGTGGTGATTGATTTGAGCTTCAAAGTTGTTGATGGGTCCATTATGAAAATTGGATGAAACGTGGCCTTCAGATTATGGTGTTGTGTTCCAAGAATATCCTGTTTGAAAATTTATGAAACGAGGTCCCTGGAGGAAGAGAGAAGGTTGTAGCCTTCTGTAGGTTGGTGCCTATGTACTAGTAAACATATCGGCTAGTACAAGAGCTAGGGGGTTGTGGCTCCCTTCTAGTAGAAGCTGGAGAATGATAGAAGGTTGTAGCCTTCTGCAAGTAGAAGCCTGTGTACTAGTATGAGTATGTGCCAGTACAATGTTGTAAATGGATTTTCTTATTATTAAAAGAAGATAGAGATGACAGGAGCATGTGGTTTTCACCCACATTGGGTTTCCACCTTAAATCTTGGTGTTCATGTGTGATGCTTATGTGTGATGGTTCACTCTATTATTAACTGCATATGGTTATTGTTTAATGTTTAATAAAGTACTAATGCACAAATTAAATAACAACATATGATGAATTTACTAAATCATTAGTCTACTGGATATATGCTTGTTTCCTTAAGCACAGTTGCATGTACACGTGGGTTACACACATGGAAGTAGTGTATACAAATTTGAGTATGAAAAGAAAAAGATTATTGACTTAACTAATACTGATTCACCCCCCCCCCCCCCC
>APFE030362830.1:41373-52118 GCA_000404065.3 Pinus taeda | reverse complement strand
CTACAAGTGGGTAGGTGTTTAACCTATTGGGAGGTGCAGTCAGGTGGATGAGTAAGAAACAATCTGTAGTGGCACTATCAACTACAGAGGCAGAATACATGGCAGCCACTCATGCAAGCAAGGAAGCAGTTTGGTTGCAGAGATTGTGTTCAAGTATGGGGTTAGTCCAGGGAGCTATAAGGATAGACTGTGATAGCCAAAGCACAATTTTCTTGGCAAAGAACCCTACTTATCATTCAAAGACAAAGCACATTGATGTTCAGTATCACTTTGTGAGGGATATGATAGAAGACAAAAAGGTGTTGCTGGTAATACTTTAGATGCATTGACAAAATCTGTGAGTTCTGAGAATTTCTCTTGGTGTAGAGAAACAATGGGCATTTCAGGGCTAGAAAAATGACTAAGCTCTCCTGTGGCCCCCGGTGGAAAGAAAACAACAAGCGGGTGATTGTTGGGTTGTGTTATATTCTTTCCATGACTAACCTACGTAGTGAACCGGGGGGTTAGAGGGGGCATGGATCCCCCCCTTCGTTGTGCCGATTGTGTAGCAGGGGGGGTGGTAGCCCCCCCTGTCTGAGGGGTTTGAGGGGGTTGGGTATCCCCCCTCTACGGGGTCCGGGACAGTGCCCCGGGAATTTTTTTTTTTTTGTACCCCATATTAGGTTGGGCGAACCTACCTATGGTTTTCGGTCCATGGTATTCGATGCTTGGGCATGTATAAATATGTATTGTAACATTGAAAGGAAGATAATGAAAAAAATCAAGCTGGTAGTCCCGGTTTTGGGATCCAGGGGAAAATCTCTGTGCATATATGTTTTATGTGTTATGCTCTTGCATTGTTTATTTTCTTTGTTTTAGAATTCGTATGCAGGTAATTTTTGTACAGGGTTAAAACCTACATAAATATATGATGAAGTGTGAGATCAAATATGCAGGTTATGGGTTTATGATGCTCCGCTTGATCTGAACCAAGGAGGAGCCTTAGCGGTTGATGGAGGACAAGATATAATGATGGATCGGAATCTTAATGCTTGGAATGAATAATCTTTATATGGTTTGATCATGTTTATTCTATATCTGTATACTGATGCATGTGTTGATCTGTAAATATTATGATTTGGTTATAACTGAAGTCTGGAATAGTTGCAAAATTATGAATAAATATTTACAGATGTATACGCTGGTTGACCTTGGTAAAAGAGCGTATACACGCAGGTTTGACACATCAAAGTAGCATATACCTTGTGATCTATGATTTTGAAGTTGCAATTGGTTCTAGTTGTTGATGTAGAGTTCTGGGTTTTACATTGTGTTCTGGTGACTGTTTTCTGGTGACAACATTCTACATATTCAGATTGGTTGATTGTGATTAGCTTCAGCATTGATAGATGGAATCTAATGATGGATCAGGATCATAATGACTTATCATTATGTGATTTGATAATGGATTGGCTAGAACTGATCACTAACACATGTTTTATCCTCTATGTGTGATTATGTTTGAAGTCTGGAAGTACAGCGTTTGCAGATCTACATGCAAGTTTACTTCAGGGAAGCTTCGTATACACGCAGGTTGGCTTCTGTCAAATATTGTATACCCTTTGAAGCATGGTTTTAAGATTACAAGTGATTCTGAATGATGATGTAACTCAGATCTATGTATTGGTTACAGTGATCTATCTGTTGCAATTGATTGGTTAAATTATAAATGATTGATTAATTCAGTTGTCAGAGGTTCAGAGGTTGTCATGTGATTAATTGAGTTTGGTTGATTCAAATTGAGTTTCAGTGATTGAGTAATGTAGATATAGTTGATGGATGTATTACAACGGTGATTGATTTGAGCTTCAAAGTTGTTGATGGGTCCAGTATGAAAATTGGATGAAACGTGGCCTTCAGATTATGGTGTCATGTTCCAGGAGTATCCAATCTAAAAATTTATGAAACTAGGTCCCTGGAGGAAGAGAGAAGGTTGTAGCCTTCTGTAGGTCGGTGCCTATGTGCTAGTTAAACATATCGGATAGTACAAGAGCTAGGGGGTTGTAGCTCCCTTCCAGTAGAAGCTGTAGAATGAGACAAGATTCTAGCGTTCTGCGAGTAGAAGCCTGCGTACTGGTATGAGTCTGTGCCAGTAAAATGTTGTAAACAGATTTTATTATTATTAAAATAAGACAGAGACAACATCAGTAGGTGGTTTTCACCCACATTGGGTTTCCACCTTAAAGCTTGGTGTTCACGTCTGATGCTTATGTGTGATGGTTCACTCTATTATTAACTGCATATGGTTACTGTTTAATCTTTAATAAAGTACTGATGAAAAGATTAAATAACAACATATGATGAATTAACTGAATCATTAATCTGTTGGATATACGCTTGTTTCCTTAAGCACAGTTGTGTGTACATGCGGGTTACACATATGGAAGTAGCGTATACAAATTTGAGTATCAAAAGAAAAAGATTATTGACTTAACTAATACTGATTCAGCCCCCCCCCCCCCCCCCCCCCCCCCCCCCCCCCCCCTCCCCCCGAGCATTATTTCCAACAACTTTGTCACATATTGATGGTAATTACATTGTCATATCTTGGGAACTAATGATGGACATATACAAGTTTTTGGTCTGGATGTTGATTGACAAATTCTTATGGTGCAGATCATACATGGTATATGATAGTTGTTGATGGCTATCATGGTCCTGTTTAGATCTTTGGTCTTTGTTATAAATGTCATCATTCAATGTAAAGGTCATGTAAAGACCCATTATGTAATATGTCTTTGTCCATCGTAGTCTGTTAGTAAGTCCCTTTTGGTCATATGATGTAATTTGTACCCCTACTATGCATGGGAAGGATGATGTAATAATTGCTATATTTCAGTCATGTATAAACATTTGATATATCCCCGCTTGGTTGGGTAGATGAGTCAAATTTGGTATATCCCCACTTGATTGGGAGATTGATGTATGTATGAGTCATTGGTGATAGGAATGTCAAACTCACATAGTTGAGTTATAAAGTCATGTTATTCTTTTGGAAAATATTTTTGCAAACTCTGCATGTGTTCAAGGGGAGCGTGGATGGTTAGTGCATCACAACATGTACAATGATATCAGAACATGCACAAAGAGGTAGCCTAATTAGAGAATTCAGCATGTGTCTAGGGGGAGAATGATCAATGTTTATATTCAGTTGTTCAGATATGACATTCTTCATATCAAAGGGGGAGAATATCTTGGTCCACCCTTTTCCCTTGATTTCAAAGGGAAGAGTATTTTTGTGTTGCTTGTTATCTCTAATGGTTTCTATGGTGTGCAGTAATCAACACCAACATGGTTGCCATCAAGTCCAAAGGGGGAGATTGTTGGCATTATGATACATGTGTTGTACTTGATGGCAACCCACTTATAGCATAACAAATCACTTGAATATGGTAACTAGATGAATCTATAGGAGAAATATCAGATGTGATAGAATGCATGGTAGTTGTGTTTACAAATGTGACAAAATGCAGGGAAGTTCAAAGGAATAATTTCAGAAGTAATATGGAAAATTATAGTGTAATAGGTATATTCAGAGGTAATGGTCATTAGCATAGAAGAATAAGAAGATGGAACTAAGATCTACTAATTAGAATAAAGAAGGTAAAGGAAAAGGTTGATGAAAAGTAGGTTAAGAAGTATATGCATGTCCACTTAGTCAAAACAACATATACATGTTGGTCCACATAGCAAAAAGAGTGTATATGTATACACGCACTTTCACAAGAGGAAAAGCACGTACATGTTGGAAAACTAGGGTATTTTGGTCCAAGGTATTGATCCAAGGCATTTGGTCTGAGGTATTTGGTCCAAGGTATTGATCCAAGGTATTTGGTCCAAGGTATTGACCCTAGGTATTTGGTCCAAGGTATTGGTCCTAAGTGGTTTTTGTCCAAGGTATTGAGAAAGGCCTAAAACTATATAAGGAGTAGAAGATCATTAGGCTAAGGGGTGAAAGTATTTAATATCTTATGAAGTGTTACATCATAAATGTAGGTTATGAGCTTCTGATGCTTTGCTTGATCTGAACTAAGGATGCACCTATGTGGTTGATGATGGATGATGGATCGAGATCATAAAGCATGAAATGAATTATCATTATGTGGTTTGATCATGGACAGTCTAGATCTGAATACTGACTCATGTTTTATTCTGTAATTGTTATGATCTAGGTATGACTAAAGTCTGGAATAGTTGTGAAGTTTTAGGTTAGTATTTGTAGATATGTACATTGTTTCTCTTTGGTAAAAGCACATATACACATTGGTTCGACACATCAAAGTAGTGTATACCTTATGAACTATGATGTTTGAAGTTGCAGTTGGTTCTGGTTGTTGATGCAGAGTTCTGGGTTATGCTTTGTGTTATGGTGACTGCATTCTAGTGACAACGTTATGAATGTTTAGATTGATTGATTGTGATGAGATCTAATGACGGATTAGGATCATAATGACTTATCATTATGTGATCTGATAATGGATGGGCTAGATCTGATTGCTAACACATATTTTATCCTTTATATATGATGATCTGGGTATGTCTGAAGTCAGGAAGTGTAGCGAAGTTATATGTAAGTATTTGCAGATCTATATGTTGGTTCACTTTTGTGAAATTGTGTATACAGCATGGCTCGACTCTTCCAAGTAGCATATGAAAAAGAAAAGCTTGATGTTCAAGGATGATTGATCTATCATATTAGTACTACTATTTGTCAATGATGGCTTCTTATATTTAAAAGTAGAACTGAATATATAAGGAAATTGAGTCTAATTGATTGATTGATTGAGAAGGATGGGTGATCCTTGTTGCTATCTGTTTAGAACTCAGTAATATGACAGTAGATATTTAGAATGTCACTGATTGGTATAGTTTGTGGTTCAGAATTTTTATGATTCAGTATCTTTAGAGACAGACATAGGTTGGGAGAAAGGAAGTAGCACATACATGTAGTTTGGGTTCAGCCAAGTAGCGTATACACTCTGATGCACGGTTTTGAGGTTACGGCTAGTTCTGAATGCTGATGTAGTGTTCTAGGTTCAGGTTTGTGTACTAGTTACAGTGATCTATCTGTTCCAGTTGATTGGTTGAATTTGATTAAGTATAAATGAATGATTCAGTTGTGGAAGTGGTTTAGAGGTTGTTAGTAATTGATTGAGTTATGGTTGATTCAGAGAGTGATGATTGAGTTTCAATGATTGGTTGATGCAAATGTATTTGATGGTTGTATTGCGGTTATGATTTGGAGCTTCAATGATGTTACAGGAGTATCCAGTCTGAAAATTAATGAAACGTGGTCCTTGGAGGAAGAGAGAAGGTCGTAGTCTTCTGTAGGCCAACGCCTATGTACTAATAAACATATCCGCTAGTACAAGACCTAGGGGGTTGGAGCTCCCTCCCAGTAGTAGCTGGAAATCGAGTGAAGGTATGATCCTTCAGTAGGCTGGTGCCTACGTACTAGTAAACATATCATCTAGTATAAGAGCTAGGGGGTTGTAGCTCCCTTCCAGTAGAAGCTAGAGAATGAGAGAAAGTTGTAACCTTTTGCAGGTAGAAGCCTACGTACTGGTATGAGTCTACACCAGTAGAGGATTGTAAACATATTTTCTTATTATTCAAAGAAGACAAAGATGATAGTAGCAGGTGGTTTTCACCCACATTGGGTTTCCACCTTAAATCTTGGTGTTCATGTGTGTTGCTTATGTGTGATGGTTTATTCTGTTATCACTCCACATGGTTACAGTTTAATGTTTAATGAAGTATTGATGCATTGATTAAAGATCAACATATGATGAATTAACTGAATCATAAGTTCACTAGATATATGCTGGTTTCCTCAATAATAGTTGTGTGCACAAGTGAATTCCCTTCACTGAGGTAGTGTATATAAATTTGATTATGGAAATGAAAAAGTTATAGATTGTAAATACTAATTCATCTCCCCTCTCAGTATTATTTCCAAAAAAAGGGGACATTCATGAGTATAATGGCTAACTACTCTGCAACAGGCACAAGGTTTGTTGTTTGAAGAGCCTTACTTTTCTTGAGCTATCCACCCTGTTATTGGGTTGTGGGATTAGGTTGGTCACCCTTAAGGGAATTAGGTGGTGGACTTTGGTTTCCTTGGTTACCTTGAGATGGATGGTTTTGGAAACCCTTCCCCTTATTCCTTCTCTTTGTGTTGGGGGGATTGGTTGCACTCTCTTTGGCATAAACTTGACCTTGAGGTGGTGGTTGTTATTGCGGAAGAGGTGGAGGAGTCATGGGAGGTTGGGCCGCTAGTGCCAGTGAGGCTAGATTACCTTACAGTGCATAATAATAGTAAGGATTTGCAGTAACATTTGGATAACCAGGTGAAACAATAGTTGGCCCTAGAATTGACTAATGCAGATGGGGATATGCATATGATGTGCTTGTACCTTGGTAATTGTTGACAGATGAAGGATCAGGAGGGGGATAGGTAGCAGAAATGATCCCCCCATGGGGTTGACCATAACTCATAGAAAGTTAACAATATGGTGATAGTTGAGGGTGCGAGATAGATCCAATGATACTATCAATGGAATGAGATTCACTAGGTCATGAAGGACAATATAAACATAGCCTGACTGTGCATAAATCGGGTTATATTTCAAAGCTATATGGAGCACTTCTTCCTCAGACTAGGGAAGTGAGAGGTAACATCTTTACCTATGTGGGCCAAAAGAAATCTAAGGAACCAATCCATATAGATGCGGTCTTCAAATTAAAGGGCCCTACACACACTCCTCCTTCTGTGCCATTCTTGAACATGGTCAGATAGGCGAGTGGCAGATGTTTGAAGGAAAGAATTCAAGAGTTTGGTACCAGTGTCATATCAGAGAGGTAGCTTGAAGTATGAAAAAAAATTTGATTAGAGTCATGAATTCAGAATGCAGGGGATGTAGTTGGTCCACATACCATTTGTCAATAGCTCTAGTAAGGGTGTGTTGGAAAAGGTGAAGACGAATGGAGTCTTCAATGAAGGAAGTTGATGAACATCACATATGGAAAGAGCAAACATGATTTGTGGGGTTTCCTCCAGGATTACCTTTAAAGTTGGGGATTTCGAAAGGAAACTTGGTAGGCATAGCAGGCCAATTGGGGTCATGGAGGAGAGGATGATTGATGAGTTTGTTGAAATCAGGAAGGTTCAAACCAACCATATAGTGGAGAAATGGAAGATTAGTGACCATAACAGTAAAGCTTCCACCTTTGGGATACCTTGGTTACCACCTTAGTTTACCACACTCATGTTAGTGCCCAACATGGTGACAGTACGGGGTTGGAAAGACATGGAATCAGAGGAAGAACTAGAAGAATCAGAAGAACTAGAGTCAGTATGGGGACTCAATGGAGGACTAGGAGGATGAACTCTAATTCAAGGGGTGAAGTATGACATTCTAAAAGAAACTAGGAGTGAAGGCAATGAAGTCTCTGTGACAAACACCTAGGGGGAACAATTATTTCAAGACAATTAAGAATCAATAGACTAAAGGGTGATGATAGGAGAAAAAAGTAATAAGCAACAAGAAAACACTAGTGTAGTGGTGCAAGTGGAGTCTAAATATTTTAATATGCTACTCTATTTCAAGAAAAAAAGTCCTATTAAATAAAGAATGACCTCTAGCCTATAGGTGATCTAAATCCTTAAAAAAGTCCTAGATCTATTGTTTCAGATGGCCTTCCAAGAGACTTCTTACTTGACGGAATATAAACCCCACAAGAAGATTTGTCTAGAGAAAGGTAGGGTAGAGAACCAACTACTTCCCACAACTAGTCCTATAAGGTGTTTTCCAATTTTTGGTCACTATGGTTACCTTCGCCCCATGGGGGTGGTCAAGTATTGAGCTTATTTATGGTTGTCCAAAGCACGATATCCATTGCCACATGTTGGGTATCCCTAAGGAGAACCACTCGCATGATGACCTAGCATGACCCCCTTTGAATCAAGTTTCTGACACACTCTGTCTTTGTACCATGGGATGGTGAAGGATGTTAAGCTCCCTAATAAAAAAAATAAATAAAAAAATTCCTAATGTAAGTGATCTATTTGTGTTATTGGAAGTCTATCCCACCGATCCTACACCTAACTACAAAGATTGTTTTGGCCCTGGTTCCCAAGTGGGATTAATCTATGTGAGTTGAATTATTAAGGTGTAGTATTTCAAGTCTTGGCTTGGCAGTGTTAACCAAGCTCACGTTCACTTAGGGTTTGCACATGTGTTTGAAAAATGTGTTTAGTGTATAAGTTAATTGAGGATGTTTTATGATGCCATGTGCTGCTGAAAATAAAGTGTTGAAATATTCTAAGTAATGCTGAAAAATGGATGGTCAAATAAGAAATCAATCCAAGAACACAAACCTCCATGTAAATGGGAAAACAAGAAGCAAAGAAAGAGAGGTAAAACAAGTTACTCAAATATACACTCATGGCCAAAAAATCTAAGGTCAAAGGAACTCGGGTGTAAAGGAGACAATCTGTTGTAAATGGGGCATAAAACCAACAAAAATTAGAGGTGAAAATATTGGACAAGGATAGGCAAGAAGCTCCAAAACCCAGGATGCACAAGCAGATCCTATGGGGGGTAAGAAAACACTAAAATATAAAGGGAGTAAAATGATGAAGAATCCTATCCAAAAGGGTTGTAAAATAGTGGACAAAACCCTAAAACATAGTGGCGGAAAATGATGCCCTCTAGACTCCTCAACTCAATAAGTCTCTTCATAAATAATGGAGGTATACTCTAAACCTTAGTAGAATTTTTCCTTACTCAATAAGAAACTACTAAGTGGATCTAGGCCTAGGTGTGACTAAGGATAAGACATAAACCCTTCCCATTACACAAGCAACACTGTCAACAAAACTAGAAAATTCTGAAAACTTTTCTAGAAAATGACAGAATGTAGAATTTGCCCTAAAAAGTGAGTCTGGACGTGGATAATGGTTTGGAAAGAGCATTGGGACATAGAAAATGGGTTGAAAACTATGTTCTATTCCCGCAACTCTCGCTTGATAGATATCACCCAGATTGTGTTCTCTCTTTCTCAATTGGTACCTGTGACCTGCGAAAAGATGTTGAACCACAACAAAAGAAAAAAAAAAATCCAAAAAAATAGGATCTAAAAATATAAATTGAGAGGGTAAAAATAGTCAGAAAAAACTAAAGTGGGTCGAAACAATAGTCATCAAGGTTTTGAAATAATGCACTAGCGGAGTCGCCATTTGTTGACAAATAAGTAGCTAAAGACCCAGTGGAGTCGCCATTTTGTTAATGCAAATATTTTGGAAAAGTGTACCCAAAAATGATTCACTTAAGTCACCAGTGAAAAGTGAGCCTAGCAACAAGATGTGGCCACTCTTATGCTTTAGATATGCAACAAAAAGTGATAAAACCCAGCAAGAACATATATGAGTCAAGCCCAAAATGTATAGCAACAATAAAAAAATGTGTAATAGCCCAATAAAAGGACTTCAAATAGACAATATTTTATTAAAACACCTGATGAGGAAGATTTACAACATGGGTCTATAGATCCCACTCCATGGGATGGGTACTTTTGATTTCTTTGTGGTTCAACAATCTTATTCTTATCTCTCAAATATGTAAAAGACCCAAAAGCAAGATGGACTTCAAGTGGGAGCTCAAATGTTGTGAGATGATAATGGTGACAATCATAATCATCATGGTGAAGAATGGGTGGAACACCTTCTTATAACATAGTTATCGATCAAATGGGAACTATTACCTCAAAATGGGTATTCTAGCCCAAAAACCCCCAAAAAACATGAAAAAACAACCCAAAAATGAAAATTGTGTATTCCAGAACGATGTTTTTTTAGGGTAAATTTTCAAAAAAATTTTGAAATTGACGTAAAAACCATTTTTTTTTTGCAAAATGGATGAAAAAAACACCCTTAAAAAATAAGTGTTGATTCTGGAATAACAAAAAAAAATCGAGTTACAATTTTGACTTTTTTTAGCAATAGAATTAAAGATAAAATATCTGGTCTTTGAAAAATTGTAAAATTCCAATAATTCTCGGACATGATATTAAAGATAAAATATCGTATTTCAAATCTTGATAATTCCAACAATTTCTATCCATGTTGTTAAAGATAAAATATCTTGACTCTAAAAAACCTTGAAATTGTAATTGTTTTCGACCATAGCATTAAAGATAAAATATCATGACTTAGAAAAACATTAAAATCTTGACAATTTTTCAACCATGCAATTAAAACCAAAGATTATGATTACAAAAAAATCTCAAGTTTTCAAAATATTTCAAGCATAACATTATGGAAAATTTTTATAACAAAAAACTTAAAAAATAAACACCCAAGAGTAATTTATTCTTTAAATGCTAAATATATAGTGATTTTAAAATCTTAGCCTAAGAGAACTCGATACATTGGAACAAAAATTAAAAATTAACCATCAAATTGACACGCGGTGTATTTGAACTCGACTCGTTGTAATGAAAACTTAAATACCAACCATGAACTTGATACATTGTGGGGGCAGACTTGATTCATTATAACGAAAATTTTAAAATCAACTATCAAATTGCTCATAATGGAATTGGGTTGCTAGATGAGCATCTACATAGGCCCAGTGGAAAAAAAATAAAAATAAAAACCAAAATAAAAAATAGATGTATAAAGAAATAAAAATAAAAAAGAAAAA
>APFE030362830.1:4150-40139 GCA_000404065.3 Pinus taeda | reverse complement strand
TTATGTTTTAATACTAACATGAAAATCACCAACATTTAAAAAAAATAAAATTATCCACACTTAATTCATTAGAAAATTTAAAGTGTAAATACTAAGCCCTTTAAACAAAAAGGGTTCATGCTCATCAGCACTTTTCAAAGTCAAGATGAAAATCACTAACAAAAAAAAATGTTCTCACTTGATACATAAAAAAAAAAAATGAAAGTGTCAAAAATAAGCCCTCTAAAAAAATGTGTTGATGTTGTATCAACACTTTTCAAAATCAGTATGAAAATCACTAACATTTAAAAAAAATGTTCATACTTGATACATAAAAAAATTTAAAGTGGCAAAAATATGCTCCAAAAAATTATGTGTATTCTGAATCACCATTTTTCAAAATCGGGTGATTTTTTGTTATCTCAAAAGAATGGGTACGAGACCATTTTCTTATTTGATTGGTAACTATGTTTTATTTATAAAAAAATATTGAGCTAAATTAGGAATTGGAAAATAATAAAATATTACTGACCAAATCAAAATCTAGTCATTAAGAATACTTTATTATATTTTTTGGAGAGGGAAAATATATTCAAAATGGTCAAATATCTTTATTTAGAAAGTAGTTGAAGTAATTAACAAATAAAAATGATTTATTAATCAATTTGTGAGGATTAAGAAAAGTGTGAATTTGAAATAATTATTAAATAGTGGTTTAACAATTATCCAAAAATAAGAATAAGGGATAGTAAACAAATAATGATGTATTTAAGTATTCCAAAGTGATTTAGTCAAATGTGACAAAGAATAATTATCAAATAATGATTTAATAATTATTCTTAAAGAATATTAAATAAATGTTGATTTATTTATATATTGTTATCGAGTTTTTTAAATTTTAATCAGAAATTATTGAATAAAAATGGTTTACTAAATTATTTCCTATGTTGAAAATGAATTTATTATGGTAAAATTAGTCCTACGTGGTGTATTTCGGCTAAGTGGTGTTATGACTAATCTCTTGTAGATAACCTTAAAAGATATAATTTTGAATAAAACTTATTTGTTGTTTACCAGACATCTTTTAAAAATGAATAAAACTTATTTCAATGCTATTTGTGTTTTTAATTGGATCTTAAAATAAATAATTGATTGAAATACTTAAAAGAATTGACCATGCAATGGAATATGGGTTTGCCACAAAAATTTCCACCCATTATATATATATATATATATATATATAATATATATATATATATATATTAATTTGGATGAATCTTGATTCAAATAATTATTTTTAAAATATTTTTAATGACATACATGTGATTGCACTAAAGGCACTTTCTACAAGCGAATATGACACATATTTTTCATTTATTTCAATGCTTAATATAAAAGTGATACATGAAATATTTTAGTTCATTTTAAGTATCAAAGTGACATGCATCTGTTATGAAACCAGCTCACAAAAAGATAGAAAAAATAGATCAATGACTTAAAACTCACCCTCTTCGAGGGTGCAACCTCCTTTCGACAAGACCTCCTTTCTATATATAGGAGTCTAAGAGGTCATAATATAATAAGAGTCAACATAACAATAATAATGTAAGGGCACAACAATAACAATAGTGTGTTTCTATAGGGCACAATGATAACAATATGGGGACTACATGGGCACAACAATATAATAAGGGGGTTGCACTAATAACAATAAGGAGTTACATTAGTAATATAGGGACCTAACAACATCATATGAAGATTATACTTATATCTTCTTCTGACTAAGATCTTGTAGATGACCTCAAAAGAAATAAAATTGGATAAAACTTATTTCAATCCTATTTGTGCTTTTTAATTCAACCTAGGGATAAGAAATTGAATGAAATACATAAAAGAGTTGGCCATACAATGGTATATGGGTGGGTTGCAAAATATTCCATATATAGAGTTTTTAAATTATAATATGGATGACTTTAGAATTCATATAATTTATTTTTAAAATCATTGTAATAACATACATGTTGATTGCACTAAAAGACACTTTTTACAAGTCAATATGAAACATATTTGTAATTCTTTCTATGTTCAATATTAAATTGATATATGATATATTTTAGTTCATTTTAAGTATCAAAGTGACTTTCATCACAATAAGATTGTACTTATAGCATGTTATGACTAAGCTATTGTAGATGACTTAAAAAAAATGAATTGAACAAAACTTATTTGTTATTTACAAAACATCTTTTAAAATTGAATAAAATGTATTTCAATTCATTTGTGGTTTTTAATTGAACCTTGAGATTTCCAAGTAAATTTGGGAAAGTTGGTAAAATTATATATATATAATTATAGAAACATATATCATTAATCATGTTTTTTGGTATATTAAATTTCAATACATATATGACTTAAATATCATGTTATGACTATGCTATTGTAGATGACCTCAAAAAAAAAATTGAACAATACTTATTTGTTGTTTACCATACATCTTTTAAAATTGAATTTAAAACTTATTTCAATCCTATAATTTTTGTTTTTAAATTCAATCATGATATATTTTAGTTCATTTGAAGTATCAAAGTGGCTTCATCATAGCAATATTATTAACTTAGTTTCTTGTCTATGAACTAAAATAATAAATTGTTATATTTTAAATAAAATTTTTACTATTATAAAAAAATAAATTAAACTAGTTAAATAATTAACATATATATAATCTGAAATTTAAGAAACATCAATAAACAAGATTAATAAACATACATGAAGTGAAATAATGAATGTATCAATAAACTATACATATGAAAATATATATAAAATTACAAATGTTACATGAACATCCATAAATTGAAATATACAAACTTTGTATGAAATGTGAATGTGATGTATGAAATGGCCCTAAAAATATAAAAACTATCCACTCTAAGTACCACTAGAACTCCTATTTGAGTTCCGTTGCGCAAAGTAATCATCCATAATCTCATATTGCAATATAACACATTCGAATTTAAACTAATTAGATCATTCTTTGTATAAAATAAAAAATATGGAAATAAATGATTTTGAACCACATTTAATTACATATGTGAATCTACTAACCTCACTCGAGTCCATATCAATGTCAGGGAGGATGGGGTCTAATGAATCTGGGTTTAGTGCTCCCCTACCCGTGGCTCAAAGATTTGGGTCTGCATTGATGGACTTGCATCGTCAATGCCTCTATATCCAACATCCCATTCACGTGTCATCATAACTACAACATCAATAACACTCTACATATGGGCATGTGTAGACAATGGAAAAGATAAATTATAACTAGTCTATGAATTAATTAGCATCCATGTAACTTAAAAAAATGTTAAAATCTTAAGAATTAAAAAGTTTACCTCAACTACTGGTCTATGTGGCTATACATAGTGACTCTCCTCCACATGAGTGTTATGAGGTGGAGGTGGAGGTGTAGGTGGAGGAGAATCCATGGAAACATGCACCAATGGATGCTATTATAACTTATCAACTGCCCCCTCAGATGACCACATAATCTAATCCATGTGGTCAAGTTGCGTGTACATGTTAGCATGAATTTATTAATATAAATTAAATATAATACTAACTAAATTAATATAAATAATGTATAATTTGATGATAAGAGTACAAAATTTCATATACATGTACTTGGTTTGTCTCACATAGGTCATGCATCTTCTAAGTATAGTGGATGGCATCATGACACTTAAATACATATGAAAAAAGTTGGTCAATGAGTAGACTCGCGAAATATGAATCATCATATAATGGAAATAGTGGGTCACGAGGAAACAGTGTTGGTATACTTATATCTCCATGCAATACGACATGCATACTGGCCAATGTCATGTGCATACTATCTACAATGGTATTCCTAGTCTCAACATCGAGTTGTGATGACTCCTCTAATTTCATTAGAAATATCATGCTTTAAGATGGTAGTGAAAACAATATCAGGGGTGGTGGTACATGCCAAGGGTCCCTACGAGCCCTGTCATGATCATAGATACGTACCAACACAGTTCCATAAAACTCGGATCTGGTGTTGATGTAATATGATCTCATATGTAGCACAAAATATACATATGTATTCTTTGCAAAGTAAAGGGGGGCCTACTCATGGTGGGGAAACTAGCCCCAAGCTCTAATGAATTGATCATAAATAAAAGGGGTTACATCAACATTCTTGAAATATCTTAGTGGAATTGGACCTCGATGTTTAGTACGATGCTCTATAGGGATGTTGAACAACTCCCCATGAACATCAATGTCCTTGGTGGCATATTTCATCATCTCCCAAGTATGTGGGCCTCTAACCTCTTAGCTCATAGTCCTTTCTATGCAATTTAGAAGGAGGCTTTGTGGACCTTCCCTCTCTAATGTCTTGATCAACCTATCAATGTTATCCAACATCAAAGAAAAATTATGCCTCGTAGGTGAACTAGAAAATATTGTAACTAACTCTCATGTGATCCATGTATGTTGGGCCCTAACATCCTCTAGTGTGATACTAATAGTAGCTTCATCCCATGGAGGGATTGACGATGCAATGTGATCCTCAACTTCATCATGTTAAGGATTTGCAAATGATAAAAATAATTTAACATATATATAACAAACTAGAAGCATAATAAAATATGCATTAAATTCAATCACATTAATTGAAGACGATTTAAAAATTAAATACAATTTCAAGAGATAAACACATAGATTTTAAATAGGATTTAAAAATGCATGAGGTGTACTTGTAACTAGTGAAGAAGGTCAACTATCTATAACATGATCATCCACAAAGACAAAAACATTGCCTTTGATGCTCCAACTGATGTCAGAGCGAGGATCTATGAGTGGAAGAGATAGTCTTCGAAAGGTGGGGCATGACATGTGCTCCTCCTTCGATGCCACTCTTGAACATGGTCAGAAAGGCGAGTGGTGGAGGACTGATGAAATGTGGCCAATAGCTCCATACCAATGTCATACTAGAGAGCTAACTGGAAATAGGAAAGGAACGCTTTAGCAAGTGTCACGAAAACAGAATGAGAGGTGGAGGTCTTGTCTACAAACCATTTTGCAGCATCTCCAACGAGTGTGTGTTTGAAGAGCCGAAGGCGAATGGAGTCATCAGTTATGGAGTTAGACAAACACCACATGTGGAAGGATTAGACATGGTTGGTAGGATCCTCTCCAACATTACCCTCAAACTTTGAGATGTCTGAGGGAAGCTTAGTCAGCATAGGGGGCCAACTTGCATCATGGTGTATGGGGTCATTTATTAACTGGTTAAGATCCAGTAGACTTAACCCAACCATAAAGGGGAGCATGGGGGCTGCCCGAATGGTTCCTCATACTATTCTGCTTAATGTGACCACGGGTATAGAATTGAAGCCAACACTAGTTTGGGTTCCTGCAGTACCTGTGCGTCGAGAAATGGTGATGATATGTGCTGAAGGAGGCTCAAAATCAAATGAGGAATCAAAAGAACCAGGAAAGGAGCTGGTATGGGGACTTAGAGGGCTATGAACTTGAACCCGATGGGAAGGGGTAATATGCCCAAGTGGAAATTAGGGTTGAAGACCTGATAGTCTCTGCAACACATGCCTTGGTGGTGCAATGGTGGTAGGACACAAGGAACATGGAAATGGTGAAGGGAGATAAATAATATATGTTTGTCTTGATGCGAGGAGATAAATTTGTTATTTTAAGTCTTGGCTTGGCAGTGTAAAACAAGCACCCTTCGCTTAAGGTGTGCTTGTGTGTGCAAGCGTATTAATTGATTAAGCCCAGATCATGTTTGTAAAAAGGAATAAAGCTTGTTGAAGATAAACTGAAATAAATAACATAAATTGAACAAAAAAATAATTAACTAAACCCCACCCATACTGGGTTTGCAAATATTGTACGGCTTGGTGGCTAAACCAATGGGAAATACATTGAAACGGTCAAGAAATCTGAATGTTGGTGTGACTGGGATCAGGTGACACTAAGCTGCCGGAAAGTGGTGCAACAACAATAAAAAACCAGAGGGGAAGATCACTGCAAAAAGATAGGGAGATGGGTGAGACACCTAGGGAAACTAATGGGACCCTAAGGCAAATTACCAAACAAGTTTAAATGTGAAACTGTGGAAGGTAGTGACCTATCTTAATAGATCTAAAAAAAAAGTTACAAATCTGGAAAATGTGGCTAAAAGCGCTATAGAAACTTAGACTACTCTCTCAGGTAAACTCCTCCTAGAAAGGTGTAAGCATACTAGAAGCCCTATGGGAGGCCAAATTTGACTTTGATGAGTAAATTAGAGTGGATCAAGGCCTAAGTGGAATGAGACAAAGGTCAAACAACCGAGCAGACAACTCTCTGCAAAACCCAGAAACAGATCTGAGAAAAACCCTAAACCATAGAAATCGCAGCTACTAGCTTGTTTCTTTGTATGGATTTCACTTTTCATGCTGTTTAATGCATTCTAGCCTCCATATCGCACTTTTTGGGCCAAAAAGTGTGATTTCTACTCTGTGGATCCCAGTTAGAAAATCTAAAAAAAAAAAGTGTTTCCTTTGTCACAGTTGGTCCCTGTGACCTGCGAAAACGACCAAAAAGCTTGCAGAAGTCATAAATGTATCAGATCTAGGGTTAAAAGACTAGGAAACATTAATAGAATTGAAAATAGAAGAAACCCTAAGATGAAAACTAAGGGTCACCCAGGTTTCTGGATCTGAAGTATAAAACCCAACGAAGTCACCAATTTTGTTGTAGTGTTTTCTTCTCAAAGATGTAAGAAAATAACCCACTTAAAATTGTGGATGACAAACAATATCAACAATATAAATGGCTACTAAACATTATAGATCTACAACAACTAATAGAAACAAAACCTATCAAAGTCTGGATCTATCCTACAATCATAGTTAAACATCAAAAAGGAAGATTAATAACTCCAATCATCCAATGGAAACCAGATATGTAAAGAATAATTTTATTATAGTGCCTGTGAAGAGAACAAATAAATGTTACCAATCCCCCTCTATGGGATGGGTTCTTGGCTATCCCCAAATATCTTCAGCTTGTGTAGAGTCTCTCTCCTCTATAATGTGAAAACCCAGCCAAAATATGGTGAGCGACAATGAAATAGTCAGAGCTACAATAGTCAATGCAACAATGAAAATAATAAAAAGTGAATAATGAATGGTAAACCCTTCTATTTATAATAAAATATTGAGTTATCTTCGAATAATGAGCAATAATAAAATATTATTTATCCCATTCTTGGAATAACCACCTGGAATATTTTATTATATTTGTTTAGGAGGGAAAAAGTATTTAAACTTTTATTTAGAAACAATAAATAAATAAATGATTTATTTATCATCTCAAGGAATTTGTTGAGGAATAATAAACAAATAAGGGTTTATTTAATTATTCCTAAGGGATTTAGTCAAATATGACAAATAATAAAAATTAATTAGCGATTAATTAATTATTCTTGGAGAAAAATAAGATAATTAATGATTTATATGTTTATTTTTCATGATTGGGTCAAATATGACAAGGAATAATAATAAAACAATGGTTTAATTAATTATTCTTAGAAAAAAATCAAATAAATAGTGATTTATTTAATTATTCTTCATGGGTTTAACTATAAATTACTTCGGATATTCCATAGTGTTCATTTTCATCTTGTCGACATTTCGAGTCTAGATGAAGACTCATCCTCGGGACTAGACTCAAAACATCGACAAGATGAAAATGAACATTGTGGAATATCCGAATACAGAATCTCAAAATTCACACCACAGAAATCTACAAACCATTATAAATTACTTAACAAAGGTGATTTATTAAGTAATTTCTCACAGCGAAAGCAATTTTACTATGGTAAAATTGGCTTTACATGGTGTACTTTGATCCATCTAGTAAATTAGGCCAGATGATCATTTTTTTGGTGATAACAGATTTCCCCCTAACATATGAGTGTTAGGAGAAAAACATATGAACAAAGTACGTTATAAAGACACAATCACTTAGATAGCACAAGGGAGTAAGAGAGACAGAGAGAGACCAATAACACTGAATTGAAAAAGGATAGGGATAGAGGGGGTGAGACTAATGCAAATCTCCTTTTATGTTGTGGTACCAGACCTTAATGAGGTAGGGGAGGCATACCCATACCCACTGAGATAACTTAGTATAGAAATAATGGTTCGCCCAGAAATATAAAATTGAGCGATGAAGTACATGCTAAATAGTACATGACATGTTGGCATAACAGAGCCAGAAAATAATACAATGTGTCCCATATACATAATGCACTTGGAAAAAACATGACCTAGGATTGAATACAATAATATCTTAGTACATAAGATACAAATCCCCTTCCCTCAAAAAATGGGTGGGAGGGAGGGTAGAACAACTAGAGAAGCCTTGTTGAACAAGCAAGGGCTTGCAAAACTAAATGGATCATTTAGAGGAGACATGCATGCTATGAACACTGCAATTGGTAGGAACTGAACCCATCAACTCTGCAGAACTTCATCTGAGGCTGTAGCATAGTAGGTATGCATTCGGGCATGTGGGGGGCTACTTGAAGTGCCACCCATCATGAGGTCTGAAACATCTCACACACACCTAGGAATCACTGGTACAATCTGATGCATCACTAGACCATTAAGTGTATGGATCAAAAACATGAAACAACCAATTCAAAGGGAAATAATGAGACCCTCTGCTCGATCCAAGGCACCAAAAAAGAATAGAAGTTGTAACTCAGATACACATCCCGCTAGGTCGTTCTTCTAGAATGAATGAGATGATGTCGATAGAATAGGGCCCACAATAGATGAGGCAGTGAGGATCCTCAACTAAAGCACAAGGGAAAATAGTAATGTGACTGATGCACTAACAACATGGATAATGGGGAAAAATGGGACTGAGGGACAAACAAATGACTTCCCTTGTCAGAGCATAAAGTGCATGGTTGACCTCGCAGTGACTCACTCAACTCTGGAGGCGATGATAGAAGTATGACTAGAGGAAAAAATGGGAAACACGGGATGACAGATATGCAAATATGGATGGAATACTATGGCATGATAGAATGGGATGTGAAACAGCCTCCATGGATGCAAGGGTGACTTATCGTAGATGCTCTGAACAAGGGTGACTCGATGACACTGCCACACAGGAATAGGCCCGTTGGGGACCAGCAAAGCATGAGTAAATGATGGTAACTCATGACAAAAATTTACATGTGAGACGACAAGTATTAAGGGGAGGTTGACTTCAAAATACAAGTGTCGATGATGAAGAAATTTGATTTTGAGAGGTGATGAAGTGACCCTTCTTGGAAAAATGGCTTCCGAGTGAAGTGTCAAATCATCAAAAACTAAGAGAGACCCATTATAGAAGTCGGTGAGATATTTCTAGTGTTGTTGATGGTTCATCAAATGAAGCTACGGTCTGGTTGTAATGTGTGATAGAAAAGTTGTGGGTTTTCTTATAAAGGGGTGTTTTCCTTCCAATTTGAGAGGAGGAGAAGGCCCTAAATCTTGTGGAGATCGTAGAAAACAAAGTGACTATTGGAATCAGGATTTATGACTTTCAGGAAAGTGGCCTTACTTGTCTAAAGATGGCCTTAATGTTTCTTGGAACAATGGTACCTGGAGAAGAATTAAGGGAGAGTAAAATAAGAATGAACTACTAGAGGAGGTCTAGAATCATTCTCACCCACTAAGTCAAACATGGGGACTATCTGGACATAGAGTAGAATATTTGAAGAGATGGTATCAAACATCTATGATATGTGATGGAAATATGGCTCGCTGAGGAGGTCAGTAGGACAAAATATCCAAAGAATGGGAGGATAATCGACCATACCTAGATCCAGTGGGATCTAGGCTGAGACTTATGTTAATCAATTGAGAATATGGCCAGGGGAAAACCATCATGCCCCCAAGCATGGGATATTGCTCACAAACATATGTGATGGAGGGGATTGATTGGGTATGCAAAGGTGGGGATGATGCCCCCTAGCAGGAGGAGTTTGTGGAGCACCATTTTGTTTTGAGTGCTCGAAAAAGGGATTCAAGCATCTCAACCCAACTTGGCACGAGATCCTCCAAAGGAGATGTAGGGGCCTATGTGCCCCCCAGTATGCTATGGGAATACTAGATGTATTTAGAGTTATGGGCTCCAAACAATTATATAATACATACTATGATTATTCATTTTAAATGATGATGACAATTCGCCATTTGTTTTGTTTATGGTTATTTTCTGTTTTATACATGTTATAAATGCTAATCTAGAAGGTTGTTTGTGATGGTGTCTACATAGTGATTTTGGGCTCTAGGCACATGACTGAAAGTAATGATTTCAAATTCACGTACCAACAACTTAAGTCATAGATATTTTCTAAATAGGACTTGGTTATGCACATGATACACATCACTCAATTGCATGACATGTAGAAAGGAATCTAAACGAACATGAAGATGGAGGATGCGATGAGTGAGGGAATTGACTAACAAAACTATCATTGCATCATATTTGGCCTGATTATTGGTGGCAAATCCAATGCACATGCCGTTTGAAAGGACTAACATATGCAAGGGGATAAAAATGGCCTAGGCTGCCGAGGCTAGATTCTGGGAGAAGAGACTCACACCATCGGCATGACCGATATAAAGTGTGGATGATGGATCCATATGAAAGGTGAAAAAGACAACAGATGAGATGACGCAATCTACCTAACTTCATGGAAGAAATAAAGAAACGAAAATTAAATGGATGTGCTATGAGTGAAATTTCTTGAGGTAGAGCACATTGGGAGAATTAGGAAGGAAATGGCCTTCAAAATCCTCTGAAGAAATTCCCCCTTCCTTAAGTGTAGGGGTAATCAGGGGTAGACAGATCTTCCATGGTCTCCTCATTAGAATGGGATATGGGCAGATGGGAGCAAGACTAACTACATGATGCGGTGGAATTACCTGGTGCATCAACCTAAGAAATAAGGTTCACATATGCATCATCTTTAATGGTAGATGATGAGTTGGTAGGTGGATGATCTACGGATGTTGAGACCTCAGATTCTATTGGAGGAGGTTTGATAGAAGCGCGTGCAAAAAATTCATAAAGGTTTTCCTGCGAGGAACTTAAGGATGATGACGGGTAAAGGATATGACCTGTGGCATCCTTCATCTCGACATTACGGAGAGGGATCACAATAGTGGGGCCAGAGTATCCCTATTCTGTTTGACTATTGGTACTAAAATCCATGGGTAGAGGAGTAGATGATCGACTACGAGTGGCCTCATATTCGTGAATTGCCCCAAGGAAATCATGAAATTCATCGAGACGAGGGAAACAATGGGAATACTGACCATGATGATCACACAAGGCGCAAGGGTGATTTACGCGCAATGTTTTTAGTTTCTTAGTTGGTCCCAGTAACGTAATGTGGAACTCAGGGATATTATACTCAGGAAACGCTTCATGAACCAAAGGTTTGAGATGAGGAAGTTCACAACAATTGTTTGTGGCATGCCCAACAACTTCATACAAAGCACACAGATTTGATGACTTTGGGGATTTGGGAGCTGGGGAAGCTTGGGGAGCCTTGTCCTTAGGTTCTTTCCTCTTGGATTTTCCCCTTGTCTGAATGCTTTCACAATATGAATGGGTTCCTATTGAGGTTGCGGTGGAACTAAAGCAGTGACAGGGGTCGTAGGGACTAGTTGAATCGAGCTCAAAGCATGATAAGGTCGGGGCTAACCAAGCGGAATTTTTTTTAAGGGATCGATGTACCATACTAGGATTCCCAGAGTCATGTTAGGAAGGACCAACGAAGCCATGATAGGTACAAAAAAAATTCCCAAAGGGGGGAATAAGAAAGGTATATGGCTAGTAGGATAATGTCCTGGCAGAATAGCTCTTGGATGGTTGAGACTTAGAGGAACAATTCTTTGTGGGAACATAGGAGAGGCACCAAAAAATGGAGGAGATCCTGGTGGAGTGGGTCTAGAGGGTTCAGCTAGAAGAGAAACAACAAGGTGTTGAGGATCTAGTTGTTGATCAGGTGCACCAGACTGCTTAAGCATAGACTGTGATGCTTGTAACATGTAAACACTCATAGAGGTAGGCTCTGAGACGGGGGGGGCGACAAAAGCACCCCACAATGAGGAATCTTTATAGACTCTAGGGGAAACACTGGTGGTAGGAGTTAAAGACTGTTTTTCATACATTGATGACATAAAGGACTCGAGGGAGGTCATGGATGTCGACTCATAGTAAGTCAGCTAATTGAAGGTAACAATCTTCCCCTCATGGGGGAAGCACATCTTGTGGAACATTGGAGATGTGACAACTGACAGGGTATATGTGTAAATAGGACCTAAGATAATGTTGTAATCCAAAGGGGCATCAACAACTTCAATGTCGACATGGATAGTCTAGCCCACAAGGGTCACTGGACAGTTGCGGTACATGCCAAGGGGTTGGGAGGAGTGTCCATCCCAAGAATGCAAATTGATGGTGGAGGGGGAAAACTCAGGTGACTTTAGTTGTTTCCAAATAGCAGCAGACATCACACAAGTGGATGTGCCTTTGTCAATAATGCATCTGGAGATGATGGCATTATAGATTCTAATTTGTATCTGGAAAGAAACGGATGAAGGAAATGGGGGATTCTCTGATGTATCAATCAGGAAGACAATCAAATGATTGTCATATGGATCCACTACACCCAAGTTAGTTAGTATAGCTTTCTTTTGGGATGGGCATGACTGGAAGACTTCCAGCGCCAACATGGCAGCAAGTGATTGCGCTAAGTTGTGTACTATATTGTATGTATGTGTATCTTTGTTAGAAGTTTCATTACGGCGTAATTTTCCTTTTGGGATCTTAGGGATGGCCTCAACCTTAGGTTGAGGTATCTGTAAAGGACCATTTGGTGTCATAAGAGGCTCAACAGACTCTTTTGTTTTGTACTTGGTAGCAGATGAAGTGGAGGGCTTTTCATATTAGCGGGACCAAGTTTGTAGGTTGATATTAGAGGAATTAACCTCATCATAGTTCATCATCAAGATCTCATAGTCATCAAGACCAGAAAGTTGGGGGAGATGGGCTGCTTGACCTGGCTTAGGTTGAGCAGAAACAAATCCTTATTGAGGGAAAGCATTTGTGAGCACTGCTGGTTGGGTTGGCACAATATTTTGAGGTGATTGTTGACCTGTAGAAGCTACTTGAGCTTCCCACATTTGGCACATCTGGGGTAAAAGAGGACACTCGTGTGTATAATGGCCATCTACACCACAACATGTGCAAGGCTTGTTCATATGAATAGCCTTGGTTTTCTTGGGTTGGCCACCCTGTTGCTAGTTGTTGGTGTTAGGATGGTTCCCCTAGGGTTCACTACGTTGGTTACCTCGGTTACCTGGGCTACCCTTGTTACCTTCCCCTTATTCTTTTTCTTCAAATTTGGGGGATTGGTAGAACTTTGTTGTGTAAACACCTAGCCCTGAGGGGGCGATGGTTGCTGGGACTGAGGATGCATGGTAGGCTGCATCGCTAATGCTTGGGGTGCTAGAGCACTCGACTGTGCATAAGGAGGAGCAACAATTTGGTAGACGGGTTGGGGTCCTGGACACATGTTGCTGGTAGGAGGGGAATAGTATTGGAGGAACTGGTGCCCCCTGTGGGTAGCCATAACTCTAATGAGTATATGGCGAAGAATGTGTGAGGGATCCAACGATACCATCGGTGACATGAGATGCCCCCGGTGCGTTGGCACTTACATGACTAGGGAGGTATGGAATAAAGGTATAGGCATAACATGATTGTGCATAAATTAGACCATATCTCAAGGTGATTTGGAGAGCTTCTTCCTTGGTCTAAGGAAAATGGGACACGATATCTTTCCCAGTGGTGGATAAAAGGCTCTTAAGAAACCAATCTAGATAGACACAGCCTTCGAAATGTGGGGCACAACATGTGCTCCTTCTTCAACACATCTCTTGAACATGGTCAAAAAGGCGAGTGGCAGAGGACTGATGGAATGTGGTATGTTGTAGCTTATATTGTGATTTAAGCCTTATTTTTAGTTTTATCACAAAATGAAACAAAAATCAAAAGAAATGAAAAATTAAAACATTGTCTAAAGGTCGTGCAAGTTCAAGAGGTGCGATCAAGTGATAGTTTGATCAGTACAATAAGGTGTGTTGCGGGGAAACAATAAGCATGAAGGATAATTAAGGCTCAACCCCCACAGTTGACCGTGACATGAGCATGGTAGACCACAATGTGTGGCCTAAAATCACTATGGGGGGTTCAACCTCAATGAAGCTCCCTTATATTCTTTACCCCCACAAAGTTTAAAAGAAATAAGGTATTTTATTTGATTGACGGGATGGCTCTGAATGTAAACCTGCGAGAAGATCTAGGTTTTTTGATCAACAAGCCATAGATCCAATGGTAATCGCACAAGTTAACTAGAATGGGCTTGTTTCAGAGATCTGATGCGATGGTGTACCTGCGAGAAGATCTGGGCCGTCCGATCAACATGCCGCAGATCCAATGGTAATCGGGTGGGTAACTTATCAGACATGATGGTATATCAAACATAGTTTAAACTTGCTGAAGTCAAGGCCAATCTCAGCTGTCCATCCAAAGAGACAGGATCCGATGGATATCAAGTGAAGAAATAATTAGGTTTTAGCATTAAAGTCGGACCCGATAGATTATTGATTAGCAGTTTATATTTCCCATCGGGTCTGTATGGGATTCAATGGAGTGTTCAAAAGGTAAACTCGATAAGGTTTATTTCAAATAGGTCTAAAATCTGGTGAGTTTCGAAGGATTGAACCATTGATTGAATAAGTGATCAGACAGTTCTAAGGTAGACCCGATGGGTTTATGAATCAAAATGTTAATTCTTTTCAGTTCCGTGGCAAACTAATGTTTCACATAAATTATCCAATTCCACTGTTTAAGAAAGATAATCAAAATTAGCGGTGGATGACTAAAACTTCAAAGAAAGGCGTTTGGTTGGGTTTTCTTGTGTTTTTGCCAATCAAAACATGCCCAATACGTATGTAAGCCTAGGTCCACGCATGAGGTTTGATTCAAACACAATTTATTATGATTAAAATGGTTTAATCATCATTAAAGCATCTATAGAGAAACTCAGAAGCCAAACAACAAAGCCAAAAAAGCTAACAATCATCATCATTTTCTAACTTTTGTTACTTCCAGTTATTCTATGTTCTTTAGAACGAGGTGTCTTTTACCCTCTATGTAATGTTCTGTAATAATTTTTACTTTATACAATTAGGAAAATAGTTAAGAAGTTCGACAATTTTGGTGATCACCAACTATCTTATAATGTATAAAAAGAGGAAAATTTATAGAGAAGAGGTTCGAACTTTGGAGAACCTGGAGACTAAGCTACTAAATTCCTGATACAACTATTGTTTAATGAAGAATCAGAAGTTTTCCATACGTTGTTGGGTATGATTTTGTGTCTTCTCTGTTATGTGTCATCTCATGTTTTCTTCCATTGAGTATAGTCATGAAGTTGCAGGTCTTTATGTGCTTGTGTCAATAAAGTTAAAATCCCTTAAAAGAGCGCTCCTATACTTGAAGTTCCCACATCTGCAATTCTTCTAATTTACAGATAGTAGTTTCTATGTAAGACAACATATTATCTATAACTTATCCAAGTGTCACAAATAGTAGATATTGTGTGAAACAACATATTTTCTATGACTTATTCAAGCTTTATTCATTCATCATTTATATTCAACAATCAATGTCATTCTGATATTTTCTTGTCACCTGAGTATTGAGGGTTAAGAACAATATTTCCGAGGTCCTTCATTTGAGAACACGACATATAATTAAGTGACAAACAAGTGACAAGCAAGTGAGAATCATTATAATCATTAATGTCTTAAGCACAATTTCTACATAGCCAGGAAATTGGTTTCTTAAAGTACAACATTAATTGGTGTTGTTGCCGGGGAGAGAAGAAAAGAACAATTTTCCCTAGGTTTTCAATAGTTTCCTCTGGTTGTTCAGTGAGGAGGAAATATTTGGCTATTTTGAATAAAAGCAATAAAAAGGCAACTCCACAAGAAGAAGACCCATAGCATGCAAAACGATTGAATAAGAACACTTTTCCTTGGGTTTATTAAGCTATAAGATGATTCTTGAGGGTGACAAGTTTCAATAGTTGGTTGTACATTCACACCTGTGATCTTCACTTTGAAGTCTTTTTTTTGGGGGGGAGGATTTAATGGCTATCCCTGTATTCTTTGTCAATAAATTTGACCCACTAGATTTTACTGGGATCACTAGCTATCCTCATCATATGCCTACATTTCATGAGTGGAATGAGTATCTTCCAAGATTTAGTGGAAATGAATATGAAGATCTGGTTTAGAATCTCCAAGAGTTACATGAATGCATGGAGCAGCAGAGTATCGTTCATGAAGATGTGAAGATGAAGTTGTTTATGTTTTATTTAGACTAACGAGCTAGGCTTTGGTACAGGTCTCTACCTCATTCAAGCATTTCATCTTCGAAATATTTTCATTTAGTATTCAATTCTTTTTGTAGAACTTCTTATGCACAAAAGTTTCTTTTTGAAGGTTGTTGTGAATATTATGATTCTAAAGAAATTTTAAAAGCTCATGATAATCATGCTAAGGAAACTAATGATCATGTTGATAATATATCAAGCATTCAGAGAGGTTATAGCCAAATTAATTTTGAGAAAGTATCTGAAAGTAAAGAACTATTATTTTCTCAAAATGATGCGGAAAAGTTTATAAAAGACTTTTCTTCAATAACCTCACAAGCAGAGAATTGGTTGACTCTATTCCAAGAAATTCAAGAGAGTGTTCAAATGGAGAAAAGTTCAAACAGGCATCAAGAATTTCTAACTAATAGTTGAGAAGAGGGAGAAATAATTAAGTTGCAAATAAATCCCCAGACACCTTATTTTGTTAAATTTGATGGTTCTCCTATTTATAACAAAAATGGTTCAAATGAGGAACATGATGAAGGTCTTCAAGTTCAATAGTGGGGTGTTGGAAATAAAGAAGAAAATCAGCAAGTGGAAATTTTTGGACAACAATATGTTGAACCATTTATCATAGAAAAAGAGGCTATCTTATGTAAAAAGAAAGCTGATAAAGAGATTGTATATCATTTCATTGAAGAACACAATGATGCCCATGGATCAGAGGTAAAAAATCTATTTGAAGCTGGCCATATGTCATATATTGATGTGAAATTGTTTCTTTTTCTTCCTGAGGTCATAATTACAAACTACTTTCAATCAAAGCTCGACGATGAAAAGCGGAGACATAAAAGTGACATAGATCATTTTCTTAAACATGTTACTAATTGTTCTATTGAGAATATTGTCCCAATAGAAGGTTTGTTTGAGCAAGAACCTTCTTACATAGAGACTTTCTTTTTTGGATCTAATCAGGACCATATTTTTTCTTATTCTTTTGAAGATCCTATGGCATATTACATGGAGACATTTATTAACAGCCTACACATACCATTTTTTGGATATATTCCTAATGTTTGTTGTGAGCTTCCCTTATGCATAGTTTATTTTATGTTCATGATGAATTGTATTTTCAAGATTCACTGGCAGAATGGTTCTAGATCAGGCACTCAAATGCTAGCCTGGTACCATTGGAAGATTGATTTTACCTGATGGAAATTATTCATGCACATAGGTAGGAACTTGTACATAAATAAGCTCAGGTGTTGAGCATTTGGTTTCCAATTGCAGTTCTTTAGTTTAATTTTAGCGAATAAATAAGGATGACTGTCCCAGTTGGAAACCGGTTTTTAGAGGTTTCAGAATTCAAGAATGAAGGTTTCAGTTTGTCAAATTTTAAGTTTTTCAGAGTTTTGGACTCCATGCCCAATTAAGCCTATTGATCTACGATTCTCAGCACCTTACTATCAAAGCACAAGCACCCAATTATTGTAGATACCAAAGTTAAATCAGTGTGCAAATGCCATAAAATTTAAATTGATTAAGCAATATATGACTTCATGACTGAGGTAAGGGCATTGATTTGTGGTTCTTAGTGCTTTTGTGGCAAAAGCACTATCCCTAGGTCAAGCCAAATGTTGTAGCTTATATTGTGATTTAAGCCTTATTTTTAGTTTTATCACAAAATGAAACAAAAATCAAAAGAAATGAAAAATTAAATCATTGTCTAAAAGTGATGCAGGTTCAAGAGGGGTGATCAAGTGATAGCTTGATGAGTACGATGAGGTGTGTTGCAGGGAAATAATAAGCATGAAGGATAATTAAGGCTCAACCCCCATAGTTGATCGTGATGTGAGCATGGTTGACCACAATGTGTGGCCTAAAATCACTGCGGGGGTTCAACCTCAATGAAGCTCCCTTATATTCTTTACCCCCGCAAGGTTTAAAAGAAATAAGGTATTTTATTTGATTGACGAGATGGCTTTGAATGTAAACCTGTGAGAAGATTTGGGTTGTTTGATCAATAAGCCATAGATCCAATGGTAATCACCCAAGTTAACTAGAATAGGTTTGTTTCGGAGATACAATGGGACGGTGACCTTGCGAGAAGATTTGGGCCTTTCGATCAACAGACCACAGATCCACTAGTAATCAGGTGGGTAACTTATCAGATGCAACGGTATATTAAACATAGTTTAAACTTGCTGAAGTTTGGGCCAATCTCAGCCGTCCATCCAAATAGACAAGATGCGACAAATATCGGGTGAAGAAATAATAAGGTTTTAGCGTTAAAGGCGGACCCGATAGATTATTAATTGGCAGTCTATATTTCCCATTGGGTCTGTATGGGAGTCGATAGAGCGTTGAAAAGGCAAACTCGATAAGGTTTATTTAAAATAGGTACAAAGTCTCGTGAGTTCTGAAGGATTGAACCATTGATTGAATAAGTGATCGGACAGTACATGTATAGCTAAGGTGGACCCGATGGGTTTATGAATTAAAATGTTAATTCTTTCCAATTTCGTGGCAAACTAATGTTTCACATAAATTAGCCGATTTCGTTGTTTAAGCAAGATAATCAAAATTGGCGATGGATGACTAAAACTTCAAAGAAAGGTGGCTGGTCGGGTTTTCTTGTGTGTTGTCCAATCAAAACACACCTGATACATACGTAATCCCAGGTCCACACACAGGGTTTAAGTCAAATATAGTTTATTATGATTAAAATGGTTTGATCATCATTAAAGCATCTACAGAGAAACTTAGCAGCCAAACAACAGAGCTAGAAAATCTAACAGTCATCATTATTTTCTAACTTTCGTTACTTCCAGTTATTCTATGTTATTTTGAATGAGGTCTCTTTTACCCTCTGTGTAATATTTTGTAATAATTTTTACTCTAGATAGTTAGGAAAATAGTTAAGAAGCTCGACATTGTTGGTGATCACCAACTACCTTATAATGTATAAAAAGACGAAAATTTACAGAGAAGAGGTTCGAACTTTGGAGAACCTAGAGACTAAGCTACTAAATTCCTGATACAATTATTGATTAAAGAAGAATCAAAAGCTTTCCATACATTGTTGGGTATGATTTTGTGTCTTCTCTATTATGTGTCATCTCATGTTTTCTTCCTTTGAGTATAGCAATGAAGATGCAGGTCTTCATTTGCTTGTGTAAATAAAGTTAAAATCCATTAAAAGAGCACTCCTATACTTGAAGTTCCCACCTCTGCAATTCTTCTAAGTTATAGATAGTAGTTTTTGTGTAAGGAAACATATTATCTATAACTTCTCCAAGTGTCACAGATAGTAGATCCTGTGTGAAACAACATATTGTCTATGACTTATTCAAGCTTTATTCATTCATCATTTATATTCAACAATCAAATGGAATTCTAATATTTTCTTGTCACCTAAGTATTGAGGGTTAAGAACCAGATTTCCCAGGTCCTTCATTTGAGAACACAACATATAATTAAGTGACAAACAAGTGAGAATCATTATAATCATTACTTTCTTAAGCAAAATTTCTACACAGCCAAGAAATAGGTTTCTTAATGTACAACATGGTCAATAGCTCGGTACCAGTGTCATACCGGAGAGGTAAATTGAAATAGGAAAGGAACACTTTAGAAAGCATCATGAAAATAGAATGAGAGGTGGAGGGCTGGTCTACATAGCATTTTGCAACATCTCCAATGAGCGTTTGTTGGAAGAGCTGAAGATGAATTGAGTCATCAGTTATGGAGTTGGACGGACACCACAGGTGGAAGGATTAGATATGGTTGGTAGGATCCTCTCTAGAATTACCCTAAAAATTTGGGATGTTTGAAGGAAGCTTATTTGGCATAGAGGGCCAACTTGCATCATGGTGTATGGGGTCATTTATTAAGTGGTTAAAATCCGGTAGACTTAACCCAGCCATAAAGGGGAGCAGGGGGGCTGCCACAATGGTTCCTGAGACTGTTTGCTTGATGTGCCTAGTGGTATAGAATGGATCCAACACCAGTTTGGGTTCCTGCACCAGCTGTGGGTCTAGACATGGTGACGCTATGTGGTGAAGGAGGCCCGGAATAAAATAAGGAATCAAAAGAACCAGGAAAAGAGTTGGTATGGGGACTCAGAGAGCTATGAACTCAAACCTGACGAGAAGGGGAAATACAACCAACTGGAAACTAGGGGTCAAGGCCTAATAGTCTCTGTGACACAAGTCTTGGTGGCGCAATGGTGGTAGGACACATGGAACATGGAAATGGTGAAGGGAGATAAGCAATACATCTTTGTCTCAATGTGGGGAGATAAATTTATTATGTTAACTCTTGGCTTGGCGGTGTAAACCAAACACACTTCACTTAAGGTGTGCTTGTGTGTGCAAGTGTATTAATTGAATAAGCCTAGATCGTATTTCAAAAAAAGAAAAAATCTTGCTAAAGATAAACTGAGATAAATAACAAAAAATGAAAAGAAAAAATAATAACTAAATCGCACCCAAACTGGGTTTGCAAACACTGTACTACTTGGTGGCTAAACTGATGGGAAATACACTGAAATGGTCAAGAGATCTAAATTTCAGTGTGATTGAGATCAAGTGACAGTAAGATGATGGAAAGTGGAGCAGCAACAACAAAAATCCAAAGGGGAAGATTGCTGCAAAAAGATAGGGAGATGGGTGAAACACCTAGGGAAACTGGCAGGACCCTAAGGCAAATGACTAAACAAGTTTAAATGTGAAACTATGGATGGTAGCAACCTATCTTAACAAATCTAAAACAAAAGGTTACATATCTGGAAAATGAGGTTGAAAGCGCTACAGAAACTCTAACTACTCACTCAGGTAAACTCCTCCTAGAAAGGTGGAAGCGTACTAGAAACCCTATGGGAGGTTAAATTCAACTTCAAAGAGTAAATCATAGTGGATCAAGGCCTAAGTGGGATGATACGGAGGTCAGAAAAGCCAGCATATATCTTTCTTCAAAACCCAGAAACAAATATGAAAAAAACACTAAAACACAGAAATCACAACTACTGGCTTGTTTATATGTAGGGATCGCACATTTCAGGCTACTTAGTGCATTATGGCCTCCAGATCACACTTTTTGGGCCAAAAAGTGCGATTTCTGCTCTATGGATCACAATCAAAAAAATATTGGAAAAAAGTGTCCCCATTATCATAGCTAGTTTGTGTGACCCGTGAAAAAGACCAGAAAGCTTGTGAAAGTCATAAATTTATCAGATCTAGGGTTAAAAGATGAGGAAACATTAATAGAATTGAAAAAATAAGAAACGCTAAGCTAAAAACCAAAGAGGATCTGAAGTATAAAACCCAGCAGAGTTGCCAATTCTTTTGTGTTGTTTTCTTCTCAAAGATGTACGAAAATAACCCACCTAAGATTGTGGATGACAAACAATGTCAACAATATAAATGGCCGCTAAACATTGTAGATCTGCAACAACTAATAGAAATAAAACCTGCCAAAGTCCAGATGTATGCTACAATCATAGTTAAACAATAAAAAGAAAGAGTAATAACTCCAATCATCTAATGGAAACCAGATATCTAAAGAATAATTTTATTATAACATCTGTGAAGAGAACAGATAAATGTTACCAATCCCCCTCTATGGGATGGGTTCTTGGCTATCCTCAAACATCTTCAAGTTGTGTAGAGTCTCTCTCCTCTAAAATGTGAAAACCTAGTGAAAATATGATGTACGACAGTGAAAATAATTAGAGTTACAACAATGAGTGCATCAATGAAAATAATAAAAAGTGAATAATGAATCGAAAACCCTTCTATTTATAACAAAATATTGAGTTATCCTCGAATAATGAGCAATAATAAAATATTATTGATCCCATTCTTACAATAACCACCTAGAATATTTTATTATATTTGTTTAGGATGGGAAAAAATATTTAAACTTTTATTTAGAAATAATAAATAAATAAATGATTTATTTATCATCTCAAGGAATTAGTTAAGAAATAATAAACAAATAAGGATTTATTTATTTATTCCTAAGGGATTTAGTCAAATTTGACAAAGAATAATAATTAATTAGTGATTGATTAATTTTTCTTGGAGTAAATAAGATAATTAATGATTTATCTGTTTATTTTTCATGATGGGGTCAAATATGACAAGGAATAATAATAAAACAATGGTTTAATTAATTATTCTTAGAAGAAAATCAAATAAATATTGATTTATTTAATTATTCTTCCTGGGTTTAACCATAAATTACTTAACAAAGGTGGTTTATTAAGTAATTCCTCACATGGAAAGAAATTTTACTATGGTAAAATTGGCTTTACATGGTGTACTTCGATCCATTTAGTAAATTAGGCTAGATGATCAATATTTTGGTGATAACAGATTTCCCCCAAACGTGCGAGTGTTAGGACCAAAACGTATGACGGAAATATGTTGTAAAGACACAATCAGTTAGACAATACCAGGGATTCAGAGAGAGAGAGAGAGACCAATAAAGCTGAATTGAAAGAGGATAGGGATAGAGGGGGTGAGACTAATGCAAGTCTCTTTTTATGTTGTGGTACTGAACCTCAATGAGGCAGGGGAGGCATACCCATGTGCGTCGAGATAACTTAGTAGAAAAATAATGGTTCACCCATAAATATAAAACTAAGCAATGAAGTACATGCTAAATGGTACATGACATGCTGGCATAACAGAGCCAGAAAATCATACAATGTGTCCCATATACATAATGCACCTCGAAAAAACATGAGCCGGGATTGAATACAATAATATCTTAGTACATGAGATACAAAGCCCCTTCCATCAAAAAATGGGTGGGAGGGAGGGTAGAACAACCGAAGAAGCCCTGCTGAACAAGGAAGGGCTCTGTGAAACTCAATGGATCATCTAGAGGAGATGTGCATCTTATGAACACTATGATCCGCAGGAACTGAACCCATCAACTCTACAGAACTGCATCTAAGGATGTAGCATAGTAGGTATGCATGTGGGCATGTGGGGGGCTACCTAAAGGGTCGTCCCGTCATGAGTTCTAAAACATCTCACACACACCCAAGAATCACTGGTACAATCTATTGCATCACTCAACCATGAAGTGTATGGGTCACGAACATGAAACAACCAAGTCAAAGGAAAATAATGAGAACCTTTGCTCGACCCAAGTTGCCAAACAGGAATGGAAGTTGGAACCAAGATACACCAAACTCTAGGTCATTCTTCTGGAATGAATGAGCTGATATCGATAGAATAGGGCTTGTGATAGATGAGGAAATGAGGATCCTCAACTAAAGGATGAGGAAAAATATTAATATGACTGATGGACTGACACTAGGGATAATGGGGAAAAATGGGACTAACAGACAAACATACAACTTCCCTTGTCAGAGCATAAAGTGCAAGGTTGACCTCGCAGCAACTGACTCAACTCCGGAGGGGATGGGGGAAGTATGACTGGAGGCCAAAATGGGCAACACAGGATGAATGGTATGCAAATATGGATGTAATATTGTGACATTATATAATGGGACATGAAACAGGCTCCATGGATGTAAGGGTGACTCATCGCAGATTCTCTAAACAAGGGTGACTCGATGATGCTGCCACACCGAATAGGACCGATGGGGACCAGGAAAGCATGAGTAAATGATAGTAACTCATGAAAAAAATTTACAAGTGAGATGAAAAGTATTAAGAGGAGGTGGACATCAAATTATAAGTGTCACTGATGAAGAAATTCAATTTTGAGAGGCGATGAAGTAATCCTACTTGGAAAAATGGCTTCCTGGTGAAGTGTCAAATCATCAAAAACTAAGAGAGACCCATTATAGAAAGTGGTGAGAGATTTCCAATGGTGTTGATGGTTCATCGAACAGAGCTATGATCTGGTCAAAATGTGTGACAGAAAAATTGTGCATTTTCCTATAAAAGGGTGATTTCCTTCCAATTTGAGAGGAGGAGAAGGCCCTAAATCTTGTGGAGATCCTAGCGGAAAAATTGACCATCAGAATTGAGATCTACGACTTTCAAGAAAGTTGCCTTACTTGTCTAATGATGGCCTTAATTCTTCTTGGAATGATGGTACCTAGAGAAGAATTAAGGGAGAAGAAAACAAGAATGAACAACTAGAGGAAGTTTAGAATAATTCTCACCCACTAAGTCAAACATGGGGACTATGTGGACATAGAGTAGAATATATGAAGAGATGGTATCAAATGTTTATGATATGTGATGGGCATATGGCTCGTCAGGGAGGTCGGTAGGAAAAACTATCCTAAGAGTGGGAGGATAAACGACCATACCTAGATTCAGTGGGATCTAAGCCAAGACTTATGTTAATCAATTAAGAAGATAGCCAGGGGAAAACCATCATGCTCCCAAGCATGGGATACTGCCCACAAACATATGTGATGGAGGGGACTGATCGTGTATGCAAAGGTTGGGATGATGCCCCCTAGCAGGAGCAGTTTGTGGAGTGCCATTGTGTTCTGAGTGCTTGAAAAGGGATTCAAGCATCTCAACCCAACTTGGCACGAGATCCACCAAAGGAGATGTAGGGGCTTGTGTGCCCCCTAGTATGTTATGGGAGTACTAGATGTATCTAGAGTTATGGGCTCCAAAAAATTATGTGATACATACTATGATTATTCATTTTATATGATGATGATGGTTCACCATTTGTTTTGTTTATGGTTATGTTTTGTGGTATACATGTGATAAATTCCAATCTAGAATGTTGTTTGTGATGGTATCTACATAGTGATTTTGGACTCTAGGCACATGACCGAAAGTAATGGTTTCAAATTCACGTACCAATAGCTTAAATCATAGATATTTGCTAAATAGGACTTGGTTATGCACATGATACACACCATTCAATTGCATGACAAGTAGCAAGGAATCTAAACAAACATGAAGATGAAGGATGCAATGAGTGAGGGCACTGACTAACAAACCTATCACTAAATCATATCTAGCCTAATTATTGGTGGAAGATCCAATGCACATGCCATTTGAAAGGGCTAACATATGCAAGGGGTAAAAATGGCCCAGGCTGCTAAGGGTAGATTCTGGGAGAAGTGACTTGCACCATCAGCATCATCGATATATGGTGTGGATGATTGATTCATATGAAATGTACAAAAGACAATGGATGAGACAATGCAATCTGCCTAACTTCATGGAAAAAATAAATACACGCAAAATAAATACATGATCGCATTACCTAGTGCATAAATCTAATAAATAAGGTTCACATATGCATCATCTTGAATCATAGACGATGAGCTAGTAGATGGAGGATCTATGGATGTTGAGAGTTGGGATTCTGTTGAAGGAGGTTTGATAGAAGCATGCACAGAAAATTCAAAAAGGTTTACCTGCGAGGAACTCAAGGATGATGATGGGTAAAGGATATGGCCTATGGTGTCTATTCTAGATTCCATTGTTATTTTCAGTTTTATCACAAAAAGAGATGAAAATCAAAAGAAATGAAAAATCAAACCATTGTTTAAAGGCCATGCAGGTTTAAGGGGTGTGGTCAAGCGATAGCTTGATGAGTATGATGAGGTGTGCTACAGGAAAAAAATAAGCCTAAAGGTTAATTAAGGCTCAACCCTCGTAGTTGACCGTGACGTGAGCATGGTTGAACACAACGTGTGGCCTAGAATCATTGCAAGGGTTCGTTCTCAATGTAGTTCCCTTATATGCTTTACCCCCGCAAAGTCTAAAATAAATGAAGTATTTTGTTTAATTGACGGGATGACTTTGAATGTCAGTAATCACACAAGTTAGCCTGAATGGGTTTGTTGCAGAAACTCGATGTGATGGTATACTTGCGAGTACATTTGGGCTATTTGATCAACAAACCGTCGGATCACACAAGTCAGCTTGAATGGGTTTGTTTCAGAAATCTAATGTGATGGTAGACTTGCGAGAAGATCTAGGCCATTTGATCAACAAGCCATAGATCCAATGGCAATCGGGTGATAACTTATTGGACGTGACAATATATCAAATGTAGTTTAAGCTTGCCGAAGTCTAGGCCAATCTTAGCCATCCATCCAAAAAGATGGGATCCAAAGGATATCGAGTGAAGAAATAATCAGGTTTTAGTGCTAAAGTCAGACCCGATAGATTATTAACTGGTGATATATATTTCCCATCGGGTCCGTATGGCAGTCAACGGAGTGTTGAATAGGCAGACTCAATAAGGTTTATTTAAAATAGGTTTAAAATATCGTGAGTTCTACAGGATCAAATCGTTGATTCAATGAATGATCAAATGGTTCATGCACAGCTAAGGTGGACCCGACGGGTTATGAATCAAAATGTTAAGTCTTTTTAGTTCCGTGGTAAAATAATGTTTTTTGTAAAATAGTCGATTCTGCTATTTAAGTGAGACAATCAGAATTAGCGGTGAATGACTAAAATTTCAAAGAAAGGTGATTGGTTGGGTTTTCTTGTGTTTTGGCCAATCAAAATGAGCCCAATACATACGTAAGCCCAGGTTCACGCACAGGGACTTGTCAAAGTTTATTATAATTATAATGGTTTAATCATTATTAAAGAATCTACAGAGAAACTCAGTAGCCAAACAACATAGTTGAAAAGCTAACAGTTATCATTATTTTATAACTTCCGTTACTTCTTGTTATTCTATGCTCTTTAGAATGAGGTGTCTTTTACCCTCTGTGTAACGTTTTGTAAAAAAAAATTTACTCTAGATAGTTAGGAAAATAATTAAGTAGTTTGATAGTTTTGGTGATCACCAACTATCTTGTAATGTATAAAAAGAGGTAAATTTAGAGAGAAGGGGTTGGAATTTTGGAAAACTTGGGGACTAAGCTACTAAATACAACTATTAATAAGGGATCAGAAGTTTTCTATACGTTGTTGGGTATGATTTTGTGTTTTCTCTGTTATGTGTCATCTTTTGTTTTCTTCCATTGGGTATAGTAATTGAAGTTGCAAGTCCTTATTTGCCTATGTAAATAAAGTTAAATCCCTTAAAGAGCGCTCCTATACTTGAAGTTCCCATCTCTGCAACTCTTCTAAGTTACAAATAGTAGATTTTGTATAAAACAACATATTATCTATAAATTCTCCCAGTGTCATAGATAGTAGATCCTGTGTTAAACAACATATTGTCTATGACTTATTCAATCCTTCTTCATTCATCATTTATATTCAACAATCAAATGGCATTATGATGTTATCCTGTCACCTAAGTATTGAGGATCAAGAACTGGATTTCCCAAGTCCTTCATTTGAGAACACAATATATAATTGAGTGACAAACAAGTGACAAACTAGTGACAATCTTTGTAACCATTAATGTCTTCAGCACAATTTCTATACAGCCAAGAAATTGGTTTCTTAAGGTACAACATTAATTGGCACCGTTGCCAGGGAGAGAAGACAAGCGCACTTTTCCCTGGGTTTTCAATATTTTCCTCTGGTTGTTCAGTGAGGAGGAAATATTTGGCTGTTTTGAACAAAAGCAATAACTCTAGGTCCAAGGAGACCCCATACAAAGTCAGATACCTCATAGCAGAAAGTTCAAGCCCTTTTAGACCCTGAAAGGCTAGTTTCCAAGAGCGTTAGAAGGCCTAAAACTCTACTTACACCATGTCCTACACTGTCTGCACCAGGCAGTAGTTCATCACATCTTTCACATTCATCTTTTATTGACAAAGAGTCACCTTTTACATCTAATTCATTACAAGAGCCCAGCTGTCAAGAACAGTCTTCAAATTCTGTTTCTTTTTTATTATCTGCTATAGTTATTCAGCCTGAACCTATAACTGCATTACCAGCTTTGCACAATCCATTTACTCCTCAGTCAGTTTCCACATCTATTGGTAATCAAGGTTCAGTAAATATGGGAGTAGCATGGTAGCTCCTGCATTCTTGATGAATAGATATGCACCTCTTCAACTGCCACAACCGTTGAATCAAATTCCACAAGAATACCCCAAAATTCTTCCTCACTTTAGAGGGGAATATGAACAAATAGCGGAGAATCATGTATCAGTATCTTGTAACTTTGCAGAAAACCTAAATGTTGAATTTGGATGTTGTTCTAAGACATTTTGTTCAATCATTCGATGGAGAAGTGAGAAAATGGTTTAAAGTGCTTCCTAATTCTTCTATTCCTTCTTGGGAAGAGATGGATCACCTATTCACCCAGAGATGGGGAGAAAAAAGAGACCATGGGTATTCATTAACGGATTTTAACACTATAAAGATGAAGTTTGATGAAATTGTAGTTGAATTTGTCAGAAGATTTAATAAATTGTACAATAGTCTTCCAGTGGAGATTAAGCCCCCACCTGTTGGTGCCAAAATAACTTTTGCAGGGGATTTTGAGTCAGATTTTGGATTCACATTGAGGGAAAGGAGATCCCCAACCCTTGATCAAATCCAAATAGATGCATTAGAGATCAAAGAAAATCTGGTGGTTGTAGGCAAAACACCAGAGACACAGCCTATCCAAGACAAGGAAAAGGCAAAGATAGAATCCTCTCAAAGTCAAACACTAGAGGATATGAGTAATGTAATTAAAACTTTGTCATATAAATTGAATAAGTTAGAGTTGGAAAATAAGAATTCTCAGAGACAAACACAGTATAATAAGAACTTTAATCCCCAACATAGAAGACAACCTTTACAAATCTTGCAAAAGGAGAGAAAAGATCAGGATCAGATTCAAGCACCATCGTGTATAGAGGAAAATCCTAGTGAAGTACTTGAGCACCCTAGGGACCATGAAGATCAAATTTCTACATTATATGCAACAGCTAAAGATGAGCTTGGTGTTGAAGGAGAAAAGTATGAATATGCTGAAACAGATGTTATTTATGATGAAAATGAAATTGATGAATATTGGAAGCAATTATCTGATATTATGCAGGAAAAACTACACAAGAAATATGACTTGAGATCAAGAAAAAGATCAAGAATTCAAGAAAATGAAGGTGTGCAGCAAGTTCCAGCTTCCTCACCAAAGGCAACTCCACAAGAATCTCAGCTTGCAAAACCAGTAAATAAAGGAAAGCAAAAACAGAATGCAAATGGTAAGACACAAATACTTCAAGGTGAGTCTTCTCAAGACCAAAGTGGAAAAATTCCTTTGGATAAGCTTGTTTCAATTCCCTAAGTAATTTCAGTCATGAAGAAAGGATAAGATGAAAATGAAAAAAATGCTAAATAGGGTCATTTGTTCAATCTTACTAAAGAGTTGGAGAAGGTAAGAATTCAAGTTCCCCTTACAGAATTAGCAAAAACACCAGCTTAACAGAGGGAGATTGCTGAGTTTATTAATAATATAAATGACACTGTAAATTTTAAGGAAGATAAACCAGTAGTGGTTTTTGGCCCACATGTAGAGGAAGTAGATCCTTCAACACCTCCTTTTTATATTTCCTTATTGATCCATGATTTCCTCCTGCATAATTGTATGTTTGATTTAGGAGCTTCACACAATCTTATGCCATTGTCATTGATGAAGCAACAAAATCTACAAGTTAACAAACGCTATAGAGACCTGTACACTTTTGATTCAAGCAAAGTCAAGTGTCTGGGTGTCATTAAGGATCTGGTGGTGTCACTAGCCCATATTCTAGCTAGAAGCTCAGTCATGGATGTAGTAGTAGCAGATATCCCTGCTAGATTTGGAATGCTACTATCTAGGTCATGAGGGGCTAAATTGGGTGGTGTCCTGAAACTAGATTTTACATATGGTATTATACCGACTTTTGGTGGGGATAAGAGGAGATTATACAGAGAAACTAGATTTTTAAAAACAATTACAAAAAATGGAGAAAGTAATTCACTTGTATATAGCCATGAGAAAGATGACTTTGCTTGCTTCATGTTGAATGATAATGCAGAGTTGGTTGAAGATAGACTAAGGTAGATTATTTCAGCCATGTAAATACAAAGCTGCAAACTGAAGGAATGTGGAAATGCTTCTTTGATGGAGTCTAATCCAAGGAAGGAACAGGTGTTGGTTTTCTTCTGATTGCACCTGGAGGTAATATGTTCCCTTTTTCCTTTAAATTAGAGTTCAAAGAAACAAAAAATGTGGCAAAATATGAGTCCTTGATTATTGCTCTGCAAACAGCTAAACAGATGGGAATTAAGTCAATTTCTACTTTTGGAGATTCATAGCTGATTATCAAACAAATAAAAAATCATTGTCAGACAAAACACCCTAGGCTTAGGGCATACAGGAATGAAGTCTAGGATTTGGTTGAGAATTTTTTCTAAGATTTTAATATTCAATTCATTCCAAGGGATGGGAATAGATTAGTAGATTCATTGGTTGTGGTTGCTAGTACTTTCAGGCCTCCTATTAATCCAAAACTAAGATCTGAGGTAGAAATGAGGCACAAACCTTTTGATCCTAATAATGTTAAACATTAGCAAAGTTTTTGAAGATGATCAACAAATTAAATAATTTTTTACTATGGATGAGGAGTTTTAGGGCAAAGAAATTGATAAGGATGAAGATGAAATAGCAGAAGTTACAGAAGTTATTGGTTTAAAATATTCAATAGCTAATAAAAAAAAATTTCAGTTGAAAGATAATATTTTGCCAAAAGGGGCTTGTCCCTCTTGAAAGGCTTTTTAACCTTAATGATGTGGATGTTGACTTAGGAAAAATTTCATAGGATGAACACATTCAGGCTCATAATATTGGAACTTAGGAGAAACCCAGACTAGGCAAATTATTCAATGGAGTTTCACCTAATTATCAGGAGAGATATATAAAACTTTTAAAGGACTATGTTGATGTATTTGCATGGTCCTATGAGGATCTCAAAACATACGATGTAAATATAATTTAGCACAATATCCCCTTGAAGGAGGGAATTAAGCCCTTTAAACATAAGCTTAGACAGATAAATCCTCTACATCTACCATCAATTGAAAAAGACGTCGAAAAATTGCTTGATGCCAAAATAATAGTTCCACTCAGGTACTTTGATTGGGTGGCTAATTTAGTGCTTCTAAGAAAGAAAAATGGAGAGATAATGTTATGTGTGGACTTCAGAAATCTCAACATGGCTTCCTTGAAAGATAATTATCCATTGCCTAAGATGGATCATGTGCTACAGAAGATAACAGGATCTTTTAGAATGTCAATGCTGGATGGATTCTCTGGGTATAATTAGGTGGATGTGGATTGAGAAGATTAGAAGAAGATAGCATTCACAACTCCCTGGGGAACCTTTATGTATGGGAGAATGCCTTTTGGGTTAATGAACGTAGGTGCTACATTTTAGAGGGCTATGGACATTGTTTTTGTGGGAGATAAGTTTGTAGTAATATATTTTTGATGATATTATTGTTTCCTAAAAGTTTGATGAAGAACATTTGGACAATCTAAAAAAGACTCTTGAAAAATGTAGAATATTTGGGCTTTCCTTAAATCCCAAGAAATCCATCTTCGATCTGGAAGAGGACAAACCATTGGGGCATATTATTTCTAGAGATGGAGTGAATATAGACCCAGCAAGAGTACAAGTTATGCAAAAAGTACCACTGCCAAGGAGTAAAAAGAATATTCAAAAGTTCTTGGGAAAAATAAACTTCTTAAGGAGATTTGTGTCCAATTATGTAGAAATTGTAAAAGAAATTACTAATATGATGAAGAAAGAGAATGAATTACATTTGACCAAGGAAGCTAGAGAATCATTTTCCAGGATTAAAGGAGCATTGTAGGCAAATCCAGTCCTCATTAGCCCTGATTATCAAAATCCTTTCCAACTTTTTCATTCGCATCACCGACTTCAATAGTTGTTGTCTTACTGCAGAAGAATGATGAAGAGAAGGAGCAGGTTGTTGCATTATTTAGTAAGATTCTTAGGGATATTGAGCTAAAGTATAATATTCTTGATAAGTAGGTGTATGCTTTGGTAAAAGCCCTAAAAGCCTTTAGAAGCTATGTACTACAGTCACAAATCATTGCCTATGTGCCAAATGCTACAGTAAAAGATGTGCTAGTACAAGGAGATGTAGAAGGCAAAAGAGGAAAGTGGATAGCCAAGATCCAAGAGTATGACTTGGACATAAGACCCAAAAAGTTGGTGAAAGGTCAAGGATTGGAAAAAATGATGATAGGGTCAAACTTTCAGGAATTGGGTATCAACTTGCTGACACCTGTGGATGAAGGAACAACTAAAGAAAATGAAGAAAAGCCAAATCTATGTATGAAGATCAGGTATAAATTTTTATGTTCAGAATGGTACAAGCATATAATTCATTATTTGTGTTATCTCTCTTATACCCAATCCTTGGATAGAACAAAGTATAGAGCATTAAAACTCAAAGCATAGCCATTGTGATTGTGGAAGGTAGATTATACTAGAAGGATCCTGTAGGAATGTTGTTGCTATGTTTAATAGAGGATGAGTTTACAGAGGCAATCAAAGATCATCATGAAGGGTTATGTGGAGGACATTATAGTTGGAAATTTATTTCACATAAAATCCTTCAGACATGATTTTATTGGCCTACTTTATTTGGTAATACATTCAAGTTTGTCAAAAGCTATCAGAAGTGTCAGCCTTTTGCTGAGAAGAAGAGGTTAGCTCCCTTGCCTCTAGTCCTAGTCTTCATAGAGGAACCATTTGGACAGTGGGGATTGGACTTTTTTGGAGATATTAACCCACCTTCAAGTGGACAACACAAGTCGGTTCTCACAGCTACCAATTACTTCACTAAGTGGGTAGAAGCTATACCTACTCATAGGGAAAATGATCAGGTGGTGATGAAATTCTTAGAGGAGAACATTTTCAACAGATGTGGATGCCCCATCAAAATCATAATAGATAATGCTCAAGTCTTTAATTCGAGTAATTTTATTGCTTTTTGTCAAAATCACAAAGTTATTTTTTCTCATTCAATAGCTTATCATCCATAGGGAAATGGATTAGCTGAATCCACTAACAAAACATTGATGAAGATCCTTAAGAAAACTATTGCAGAGAACCAAAAAGACTAGGATTCTAAGTTAGAGTTTGCTCTATGGTCTGCTAAAGTGACTACAAGAAGATCTACAGGAAAATCACCTTTTGAACTAATATATGGAACTCAGGCTATGTTTCCAAGTCAACTCGTGAAGCTTGCGATTGCAATGATTCAGGAGGCGAAAGAAGAACCCAATGCTTTGATAATAAGAATGAATAAAGTAGTGGAGCTAAGTGAGAACAAGAAAAAGGTAAGAGACAACTTGATTATGTATCAATCGAAGATGAAAAGTATTTTTGATAGAAAATCCAAAGAGATTGGTTTTAAAGTTGCAGATATAGTATTAAGATGGGATACCAGAAGAGAAGATAAAGGTAAGCATGGGAAGTTTGATCCTCTCTAGTATGGTCCTTTTAGAACTGTTGAAGCAAGGTCTAATAACACTGTCCTTCTTCAAAATCTTGATGGAGAAACTCTACACCTGCCTATCAATGGGCAGTACCTCAAGCATTACTTCTAGTTCTAAATCATAAGCATTTTATCATTGTAAATACAGGAGTGCATTCAATGTACAAATGCCATAGAATTTTAATTGGTTGCAATATATGACTCCATGCCCAAGGTGAAGGCACTAATATGCGGTTCCTATGGCTTATGTGGCAAAAGAACTATCCCTAGGTGGAGCTAGATGTTGTAGCTTCCATTGTTATTTTCTTCTTATTTTCATTTTTATCACAAAAAGAAATAAAAATCGAAAGAAATGAAAAATCAAACCATTCTTTAAAGGCCATGCAGGTTTAAGGGGCATGGTCAAGCAATAGCTTGATGAGTATGATCAGGTGTGATGTGGGAAAAAAATAAGCCCAAAGTTTAATTAAGGCTCAACCCCCGTGATTGACTGTGACGTGAGCATGGTTGACCACACCGTGTGGCCTAGAATCATTGTAGGGGTTCGTTCTCAATGTAGTTCCCTTATATGCATTACCCCCACAAAGTCTAAAACAAATGAAGTATTTGGTTTGATTGACGTGATGGCTTTGAATGTTGGTAATCACACAATTTATCTTGAATGGGTTTGTTTCGAAAATTCGATGTGATGGTATAATTGCAAGAAGATCTGGGCCGTTTGATCAACAAGCCATCGGATCACACAAGTTATCTTAAATGGGTTTGTTTCAGAAATCCAATGCAGTGGTATACTTCTGAGAAGATCTGGGCTATTTGATAAACAAGTCACAGATCCAACAGCAATCAGGCAATAACTTATCAGACGCGATGGTATATCAAATGTAGTTCAAGCTTGCCAAAGTCCAGGCCAATCTCAGTTGTCCATCCAAAAAGACGAGATCCAACGGATATCGGGTGAAGAAATGATTTGGTTTTACTGCTAAAGTCAAACCTAATAGATTATTAACTGGTGATATATATTTCCCATTGGGTCCGTATGGGAGTCAACGAAGCGTTGAACAGGCAGATTCGATAATATTTATTTCAAATGGGTTTAAAATCTCATGAGTTCTAGAGGATCAAACTGTTGATTGAATGAATGATCGGATAGCTCACATAGTTATGGTGAACCCGACGAGTTATGAATCAAAATGTTAAGTCTTTTCAGTTTCGTGGCAAACTAATGTTTTGCGTAAAATAGTTGATTTCGTTGTTTAAGTGAGACAATCAGAATTAGCAGTGGATGACTAAAATTTCAAAGAAAGGTGATTGGTCGGGTTTTCTTGTGTTTTGGCCAATCAAAACGCGCCAGATAAATATGTAAGCCCAGGTTCAACACGGGGTTTTGTCCAAGTTTATTATAATTAAAATGGTTTAATCATTATTAAAGCATCTATAGAGAAACTCAGCAGCCAAACAACGAAGTCGAAAAGTTAACAATTATCATTATTTTCTAACTTCTGTTACTTCCTATTATTCTATGTTCTTTAGAATGAGGTGTCTTTTACCCTCTATGTAACATTTTGTAATAATTTTTACTCTAAACAATTAGGAAAATAATTAAGCAGTTTGACAGTTTTGATGATCACCAATTGTCTTGTAATGTATAAAAAGAGGTAAATTTAGAGAGAAGCGGTTGGAATTTTGGAGAACCTAAAGACTAAGCTACTGAATTCCTTATACAACCGTTGATTAATGAAGAATCAGAAGTTTTCCATACATTGCTGGGTATGATTTTGTGTTTTCTCTGTTATGTGGCATCTTATGTTTTCTTCCTTTGAGTATAGTAATTGAATCTACAGGTCTTTATTTGCCTATGTAAATAAATTTAAATCCCTTAAAGAGCGCTCCTATACTTGAAGTTCCCATCTCTGCAATTCTTCTAAGTTATAGATAGTAGATTCTGTATACGTGGAGCTTTGCAATTACACCAAAACCCACAAGTTTTGGTAAACATTCCAAACCAGTAACTAGGATCCCCAGGGTGGAAATTATGAATTCCATAGAGGTGTGGTGATTCTTCCAACATCCCCCCCCCCCCAAA
>APFE030362827.1:39929-60589 GCA_000404065.3 Pinus taeda | reverse complement strand
CCTTGACAAAGATTGTAAATATTACTTTCTTGTCATTTTTAAGGCACGAGGATCATAATGTCTATCTTATTTGTAGTTTTATTTGATCCTTTCAAAGGGGATTCTGCATGTGGATGCCTCATGTCCATCTTTGTCGCAACAAATGCAATGAAGATAAGATATTTCTCCTTGATGTTGTTTACTCCCCTTGCCTATGAAATTATTTCTTCCATGTCCTCTTCTATTACCACTTATTTTAGTAGAACGATTGATCTGTAAATTTCCGTGGATATTCCACTTGACAGCTTATCACAACATATCTAATAATATTATATTAAAACTTTGAAAATTCTACAGTATTACAATTTATTAAACATTAAGATATGTGGATTTAACTATAATTATTGCATGCATGTGAATGGAAATTATACAGAAAATTAGAGAACGACAAAATAAGCACACACACACAAGACATAAGATATGCTCTCTGGGAAACCCTTTCAGGAGAAAACCCTACTAGAAGGTGTGGCCGCTTCGCTCTCTTTTTTTTGTCTAGAAATATGGCTTCAGGTACAAAGAAGTAATGTATGTGGCCCGTGGGCTGCTACAATGCACATATCCTCTGTGTATTCTCTACCTCCTATCTCTCCTTGATATATTTGATATAATGTAACCTGATAGCCTACTAGTAGTTAAGTTTAACCACATCAAATCTTAACTAGAGTTGCAGAATAAACTCTTATGGAGTATTTTACATCACAAACACGTGGCTATCCCCTTTTCCATGAATAATGGGAGCCGACGCGGCATCCTCTAGAACTATAGGTGTGAAAACAGGAAGGTCAACTTCTAAGTGGCATAACTTTTGCATACAGACTCCGATTGACACACTTCCTGCGCCGTTAGAAAGATCTTTGTGTGTATAATTGCATGAAAAGGTGAAAAAAACAGAAAAAAAAGTTTTACCCCCAAAAAACATCATTTTATGCCTCAAAATGGTCCTGGAAGGTTTCAAACCATGTTTCGCCAAATTGGGTCCCGCTAGTTAAAATGGTCCTGTGAGTTGATTCCTCCACTTTTTCCACTCCAAATGCATTGAGATGGATGACAAAAAATATAATGATCCAATTCAGATCAACCATGTGACTAATTCTCTCTTTTTGACCAAGCACACTGCTTCTTCATGGGACTAAGTTGCTATCTTCCTTTTTCTGAATTATTTCTCCCATTCTGTAGACTTCTCCGCCACGGTGTCAAAAGTAATGGATTTATTTTACCCACTAACTTGTAGGGATTTAAGATAATTAGAGTATGTAGGATAGAGGACCTTGACAGTGTCTATGACAGAAATGTCCATCTTAACTCAACGACATCTAAATCATGCATGATGGTTATAATTTCAAAGGTTAAGGCCAAGGGGACATTATCTTTCAAATCAAAGTTGAAGAGTTTAACAATCAATTGAACAAATTCCAATTTTAAGTGTGTCATATAAATATTTCAACTTATTCAATGCATCATAAGAATTTGTAATTGAAATTATATGATGACACACCTCTTCACTTACAAAAGTAACAATCAAGGCATGTCCTTATTCTCGCAAATTGCTAGACCTTTATCTAATGTGGGCTCGATATGTGCATTGTCAGCCTCTCCTTCATAGGTACTCTTCCATAATCCAATAAAATGAAAGTATGCCTGATATTTCTTGACCATTCTTTGTAGTTTTCTTTCCAACTTAGTACTACTCTAACAATGGAGATGAGATAATACATCTTCATAATACCTTGCAATACCTCATCTTTCGTCGTGATCTATGGTCATTTCCTCAAAACCTTTAACAAAGATGTTGAGGTGAAGGGAAAGGTTGACAATGAATCCAAGGCGAATATGTGTTTTAATAATATTGTTTGCATATCTCACAAAAGTTGACATGGAGGATAACATCAACAATGAGGCCAAACAAAAGGTGTGTCTGATTGAAATAATGCAACTTGTCCACTGAGCCTTGTTCTAAAACTCCCTCTAAATTTGAAAAATCACGTTGTGTAATAAAATATGTCACATCTATATTATGTGATACTTCTAAACATAATGATATGCAATTATTACCATTGGTTGTTTTCTTAAAATGCTCACGTAATTAGTATTATTTGGTGTTTTCATTTAAAGGGAGCTTAATGTATATCTTATTCATGTGATGCTAATTGTTTTTATTTATCTATTATCAACACAACCATATTAAAGGTGGCTAATATATGTCAATAAACACTACATAATACATTGTGCATAACCTATTATAAAATATACAATCTCGAATTTAAATATCTCATTGTATCAAGAGGAACAATATGCTTTACAATCCACTACATAAAATATATTGTTATGTGGTAGAAACCAGGAATGATCGCTGCTGGAGCGCGCGGAGCCGGACCCTAGCCGACCCTGCTGCTGCCCGTCGCCGTCACCTCGGCCTGGGCTGCGAGGCCTTCCTTGGGCCTTGGCAGCCATGGCATCGCTTGCGCCCCCCCCTGGAGATGCGGAGAAAGCTTTCTTAGCCCTGGTAAGATCCCTCCCTCCTGCTAGACCTAAACCATCAATCTCGAAATTCGTCAAGAAGTTGGATATAATTCAAGAAGTGCAGCTGCCTCCATCTCTTCCTTGAATGGCAGCCTTATCTCTTGCGGAAAAAGGGCTCATAGGACAGTTCACAGGATTGTGGCCTTCGCCAAGAACAGTGCAGCGATGGGTGGAACGAAATTGCTCCGATAAAACTCAGGGAAAGATCTCGATTCGTTTTTGCGGCAAAGGTTATTACACATTCCACTTTGAAACCAAAGAAGACAAAGATCTGATATTTAGGAATGGGCCCTATTTCATGGATTCACGAGGGCTGTATCTCAATAAATGGACCCCAGATTTCGATCCAGAGCTCGATATCCCCAGTGCAGTTCCTGTTTGGGTCCGCCTTCCTCATCTGCCCTTACACTGTTGGGGAGACGAATCTGTCAAAGCTATTGGGAATGCTGTCGGGAAATACATCGATAGAAGTGAACCAAAAGACAACATGCAAGCTTGTGCGAGGATCTGTGTCGAAGTAGATCTTGGGAAAGGCCTGCCGGAGGCCATCAAGTTAAAGGTGGATGAGTGGAGCTACATTCAGCAACTTGACTACGAGCAAATCCCCTTTAAATGCAAGGTTTGCCATGAATATGGCCATTTTGCCAACAGATGCACCAAGACTACCAACCTGGAATCAGAAGACCGTGGAGACCAATGGGAAACCGTCAAAAAAAAGAAAGCAGCCCCCTCTTCCAAACCTGCTCTCTCTGCTGATATTCCTGGAACCTCTTCCCTCCCTCCCAACCCCCCCATTTCCTCTCCCCCTCCAAACCCTCCCCTTGCCCCTCCCTTCCCCTCATCATCCAACCCCTTCCTCATTTTATCCTCTGATGAAACTCTCCCTGAAAATCTGTCCGAAACTACCAATATCCCATCCCTCTCTCAACCCGCCTCGGATCCTCCCCCTCCCAGAATAACAAGAAATTCTTCCAAGGATATTGGCGCCTCTAGCGATCTACACAAGAAATTAGGACCAGGACGGAAAACATCAAAGCAAATCCGTGAAGAAAACATTCAAAATGATATAGCTCTTGGACTTCAGACGCCAATGGACACCTTCCTTGCGGGGTCGAAAGAGGCAGAACCATCAGGAAAAGAACATGAGAGGCGAGCACCTCTGCGAACAAATGTCCCATGATGAAGCTTTTATCATGGAACAGTAGGGGGTTGGGCCACCCCTCCAAATTAACTGCCCTTCGAGATCTGATTCACTCAGATCGGCCTGATATTATTTTACTTCAAGAAACCAAACAGAGCCAAAATGACATGCAGAAAATTGTGGACGGTCAAAAAAACTTTCTCGGAATTTGCAACGATTCAAGAGGAGCTTCAGGAGGAGTAGCGATCATGTGGAGCAGCCATCTCTGGGACTGTAAGTCATTTTCCCTTAATCAAAATTGGTTAAAGATTAATTTAGTCCAAAAAGATGAGAGTTGTGATATCATTGTTTACAACGTTTATATCCCCAATCAGTTCAGAGAAAAGGAACAATGTTGGGAGGAATTGAAAGAAGACATGGATAAGGAACAAAATCCAAATGTTATCCTAGCAGGGGATCTTAACTTAGTCCTCCATGCTAACGAAAAAAGAGGAGGCAATTTTTTCCCCGATCCCTTCAGGAATCAGCTGGAAGGAATAATGTCTGATCATGAGCTGATGGACATTATTCCTAAAAACAGAAAATTTACTTGGAACAACAGGAGGTTGGGACCTGGCAACATCATGGAACGACTAGACAGAATTCTAGTCAATATATCCCTGCTGTCCACCTTTGCCGCTGCCCACTCCAAAATCCTCAGCTCTTCTGTTTCAGACCACTTCCCAGTCATGCTAACGCTGGAATCCAATGCTCATTTAGGCCCAATTCCTTTCAGATACAACCCTCTCTGGAGAAATAACGCTGTGGTAACAGACATTATAGAAGGAACGTGGAAGCAGCACATCGAAGGCTCCCCTAGCTTCATCTGGGAAATGAAAATCAAAAAAACAAGGAAAGCTCTAAAAGACTGGGCCAAAATCAGTTATAAAGAGCCAGAAAGAGTCAAAAAAAATTTACAGCAAGCATTGGATAAAATTCAAATCCAAATAGAGCAGCAAGGGCTCACGGCTCAGCTGAAAAAAGAGGAGTGGGAAGCTCAAGGACAGCTAATGCGCATTAAGAGAGAGGAGGAAACCAAATGGAGAACTAAGTCAAGACAATTGTGGCTTAAAGAAGGAGACAAGAACACGGCATATTTTCACAAGCAGGCAACAGTCAGAATGATCAGGAACAATGTCACCTCGATAACAGATGGCAATGGCAGCCAGCATACTGATCAAGAAGCTATTAAAAGAGCAGCCTCCCTCCACTACAAAAAATTACTCTCAGAAAACCATGAAGAGTCCGATTACTCAGACATGCTCCAGCATATCCCAAAAGGAATCTCACAAGAGATGAACGAAAAGCTTAACCAGGAAATCACGGAGGAAGAAATCAAAAAAACCATTTGGACCTTGCAGCCGGACAAGTCACCAGGTCCAGATGGGTTCCCAATTAATTTCTATAGAGATTTCTGGTATCTAATCAAAAAAGATCTTGTTAAGATGCTAAGGGGAATTCAAAGAAAAAAAAAATGGGGGGATTCACCAATTCTACTTTTCTTGCTCTTATCCCCAAGGAAACCCGGCCAACCACCTTTTCAAGGTTTCGCCCCATATCTCTATGCAATACTTCTTATAAAATTTTTGCAAAAATCATAGCCTCCAGGCTCCAGCCTCTCCTTCCCTCTCTCATCTCTGAAAATCAAGGAGGTTTCCTCTCCAATAGACAAATCCATGACTCAATAATCCTTGTTCAAGAAGCCATCCATTCGAGTATTTCAAGACAAGAGAAAGGATTTGTCCTCAAGCTCGACTTAGCAAACGCTTTTGATCGAGTAAGACATTCCTTCTTGTTCGCGGTCCTGAGGAAAATCGGATTTAGTCCGTCCTTCATCAGCACCATTGCAGCTTGTATCTCTGAACCGTGGATCTCTCCCTTGATCAATGGGCGAACTTGTGATGCCTTCCAATCGTCCAGAGGGTTAAGGCAAGGTTGCCCTCTCTCGCCTTACCTCTTTATCTTGATGGCTGACTCTATCAGCAGAGCGCTAGACTACAACAGAAGAGTTGGTCTCATCTCAGGCATCAAATTTGGGAATGGAGTCAAGAATATCAACCATTCCCAATTCGCTGATGATACCCTTCTGATTGGGGGTGCCTCTACTACTATTGCAAAACGATTCAAAGCCCTTCTTGACCAATTTATGGAGTGCTCAGGGGGAGAGATCAATTACCAAAAAAGTTGCATTTATAGTTGGAATATTTCCACTCAAACTGCTCACAGTATAGCCAATATATTTGGTGTCGCTCACAAAGCCAATTGGGACCACTTCACCTATCTTGGAATGCCGGTAAATATGGGATCCCTCAAGGCCAACACTTGGAATGAAATCCTGGATAAAGTCAAGAGAAAGATTCATCAATGGGGGACTCAATGGCTCAATCCCGCAGGCAGAATAATTCTTCTAAAATCAGGTATTTCCTCTCTCCCTCTTTATAGATTCACTCTTTACCAAGCCCCTGCATCCTTTCATTACAAGCTGGAATCTGCAATCAGAAATTTTTTATGGCAAGGAGGCAAGAAAGAGAGAAATAAGTTCAATTTGGTTAGCTGGAAAAGTGTAATTCAGTCCCCGGACAGAGGAGGTCTGGGAATAAGATCTCCCAAACTCCTAAATCTGGCCTTTGGAATCAAAACTGCTTGGCGGCTGATCACTGAGCCCAACGCTTGGTGGAAACAGGTCCTTGAGTGTAAATACCTGAGCAGCAAAAGGCAAAAACTTTTGGAAACTGATATTCCTCTAAGAGAGGCCACTAAAATCTGGCAGCTCTGTAAGAAAGCCATTCCCCATCTTAAGCAGAACACATCGAAGGTTCCAAGAGGAGGAGATTCTATTGATTTTGCCACAAACAAAATAATGGGACTCCCTCCCTTGATCACAATTGAAGAAGCAATTCCCATCATCCATCATCTCAACAGCAAAGGTATTCAAAAGCTTCACCAAATTTCGAAGTGGGATGATAATAATGGTGCATGGATCGGATGGGAATTCCCACCCATCCCTCCTATGCTAGAGCCAAGTCTCAAAATTCTTCAAACTAACCTTCAGAATCGAGCTCCCATTAGAAGAGGAGCAATAGACGGGTTCAGGTGGGATCCCACGGGCTCAAACTATTCTATCCAATCTGGATACCAGTATATCAGCAATGACATTCACCAAATCCCTGTTTGGAATCACTGGCGGATAATATGGAACTCGGAGGCCATTCCCAAAGTCAAATTCTTTAATTGGCTGCTGCTTAAAGGGAAAGTGCTCACGGCTGAAAACTTAAAAAAAAGAGGGATCAATGGACCCTCAAGATGCCCCAACTGCTGTTCAGCTGAAGAATCCATTCAACACCTGTTTCTGGACTGCCCCTTTGCCAAACAATGCTGGATCAGTCTGTCCTCCTTAGGCAACACAACTTGGCAACCTCATCAAAGCATTCCTGAAACAATCCATGCATGGAGGAGAAACAGCCCCTGGAAAAAGAATGGAAGCAAGATAGTAAAAAGGATTTGGGCCATTCTCCCTCTTAACCTCCTCTGGAAAATATGGCTAGCAAGAAATAAGAAGATCTTTCAAAATAAGGACAGCAATGTAAGGATGACTTGCAACAAAGCTCACACTCTGGCACAAGAGACAATAGCAGCAAATTATAAAGAGAGATTTCAAGCATCAGACTACACGGTCGAGGAAAGAATAGTGCTCAGACATATTTTAGATAGACCTGGACAGTCTCAAGAAGCCAAAACATCCAACAATCAGAATCAAATCAAGTTGAAAGCATGGGAGATTAGGCTCTCAGAAAGTGATCTGAATAATTGGAAACAAAAAAGTCAATATTCAACTCTGCACTTCGATGGAGCATCCAAGTCCAATCCTGGACAAGCAGGTGCGGGAGGTGTGATCTCTAATGAACATGGAGAGGAAATCTGTAGCTATGAATGGAGCCTGGGAAGGAAATCCAATAATATAGCTGAAGCTCTAGCCCTTTATCAAGGCCTAGTTCAATTAAAAAAATTGGGAATCAGGAAAGCTCTTGTGTTTGGAGACTCCTCAATTATTATCAGGCTCATGAACTCTAATCTCTGTTCCCCCAACAGAAGTCTTCAGCAACATATCGACCGAACCAAAATGCTCATTGACAGTTTTGAAGATGTAAAATTCTACCATCTCCTTCGCAATCTAAATGCGCAAGCAGATAAACATGCCAATATGGCAGTTGGGAAACAGGAAGGACTTTTAAATTGTAAGGAAAGAGAGGAATTTTTTCCCCTTCCATGAATCAAAATTATCTCTTTTTGGCCCTGCTTCGCACACTCTCCATCTGCGCAGTGGGCGTACTCTTCCCTGCAAGAGAAAACCTGCCAAATATCAGTCAGCCTCCAACCCGTCGAATCAACTCCTCGAAGAAGGTAACTCTTGGCCTCACAGTCAAAGTTAATCATCCGAAAGTCGGCAACAGGTCTGGTTGTGCAGAGCTTTTCGGTCCTCTGAAAGATTTGGAGCAGGATCTTATGAAGCTCGTGATCCCGAACCTGATCTGGGCTCTCCTCCCTTTATCAAGCTGCGCTATAAGTATTACCACCATCGTTCAGCATGGAGCCGAGCATTCTCCTCGCCTTAGCTACTGTTGCAGCATCAGAAGGATCGTAGCCCTCTGGTATAGCTTCCCTGTTCCAGATTGTGCCTCGTTGTTTTTTCTAACTATGTTTGTTTCTCAGGTGTTTTTCAGGCTCAATAGAGTAGCCGAAGTATATCATTGCACAGACGCGGCCAGTCTCGTCTCTCTGCTCTGGCCGCTCTCTGTTTGCTCCACCCTCCCCGAATCCCCTCTCTCTTCGTCTCCCCGCCCTCATCTCTTCGACCTCCAGCTTTCATTTCTCGCCTATTCTTGGTATCCCCAGAAATTCCTTACTCCCGGCTCTTTCTCGTCCTCATCTGGTCCTGAGCCTTCCAGCTCCTCCATCCCCCTCAGCGCCCTCGACTCCTCCTCATTTTTCACTCCCTCTCCGCCTCGTCTGCGACCATCGTATCTCAAGGATCAGCCTGCTCTCTTCATTAAGGCACTCTCAGCAGAATCGCGGTCTGCGGATTTCATCTGTCCTGAAATCGTTTTTTATTAGAACCCACCTACTATGCACTCTCCCATTCATTGCTGTACTTCCTTCACCAACCACCCCTTCTGCAAAATCCCTTCTTCTATGGCGCGCAGCGAAAATTGCTTCCACTGCGCCGACCTGCAAGCGGAGCTGGAAGAAGTCAAAGCTCAGCAGTCCATTCTTGACAGAAAACAGACCTTGCTGGAAGGCGTTCTTGAAGAGCATGACAGACAGCTAAAAGAACAAAGCCAGAGGCTTTTCGAGCAGGACCGAATCAATTCCGAAAAATATAAGGCTGAGATTCAACTTTTTATGCACAAGGCAGCCTCTCTGGAAGAACAATTCAGACTTCTAACAAACCGTTGTGGACACGCAGAGGAATCAATTACCATTCTACGTTACATGATGGATAAACTCAACAAAGGGGCGGCCTCAAGCTCCTCTAGCGCCAAACAAAAAGGCAATGAGAAAAACCTGGAAGAATCAACGGCTCGCCAGATTCAACACATTATGATTGATTAATGTATTCCAAATGCATCTTCTTGTTATCATCCTTTGTTCGAATTTACAGTAGTTTTGTGTTTAGAAGTAGCAATCAAAGCAAGCTAAGGAACAATGGGGTCGCCTCTTTTTGTAAACCCCTTTATTCTATTTCATCTTGCATAACCTTTGTATCAGTGGATTTGAAATCCACCCTTTTTCAATATAATACATAGCAACCGACTTTTTCAAAAAATATATATATATATTTTATAAGTTTGTACATCACATTAAAATTATTAATATGTGTATGTATATATGTGTGTGTGTGTGTGTGTGTGTGATAACATTTTAAAAATTAAACCAACTTAGATCCATCTTCAACTGATATCTATTCAAACATTGGGAGAGATCAAAAATTTTAATACTTCCTTTTTTTTCCCAAAGACAAAATCACGATATCACAAAAGGAGAATGCACATATCATGGTTATAAAAGGACTGGATTGGCCCAAAGGTCCTCAAAATTTGACTATATAATGACCATGTGTCACAAGATAATAAAAATATTGTGCCCAACAACATCATCACCTCGAGAGGGGAGGAAAAAAAATATAATCTCCCATCTTTTGATCATATAATGCCTTAAGCATCTGCGTCATCTTACCATATAACACTTACAATAGAGAAAAGACCAAATGAAGAGTTACAGCCTAAATTCCATGGACTCAAAAAATTCCTCATCAATGAATTCATGAATCCCAAAAGAGTTAACATGGAGAGATAGAGATTCTTATAAAAGCTCATTATATTTCGAGTTTAATTCCTTGTAAATATGCTCGAAAGAAAGCTAATCAAAGGACTATTGGCATTATAGTGTTGGCACTGATGTCAACAAGGTCATCATGCTACTTGTTATATGCCTTATGATATTAGTAGTCCTCTTGATGTATGATGAGTGTTTGGTTTGGTAGTCCTATTGGTTGGCATTTGTGTCAACATAGATTTGGAGTTTGAGTAAAGATGGTTGTTGCTACATATGTTGAATATGTTGTTATTGCAGGTGGTTGGACTGATGCTACAGGTGTTTCATATGCTTCTACATATGTTGGAAGCATTGGATATGTTGCTACATATTGGAGATGCTTCTACCAGTATTGGAGGCAGTTGGATGACATGATGTTGCTGCTACAGGAGTTGGAGATGTTGCAACAAGAGTTAGAGATGTTGCTATAGGTGTTGGAAGTGTTTAGACATGTTGTCATTGTTGCTTGAGGAGATGGAGGTGTTGGTCTTGGTGATGAGGTTGGTATACTAGGGACTGCTTGTCACTGACTTGTTGTAGGAGTCCTTGGCCTATGTCATCAGTTGAAGACTTATTACAAAGGCTTGGAGGTGTATCTAGGAGTTGATGAAGGTGTCCAAGAAATTGGGCAGGTTATGAGCTGAAGGAAAATGGTTTGCCTTTCATCCTCTGCCCTAGTCGCATGGATGGTGGGTCAATATAGAGACTGAAAATTTATAGTCGCTGGAAGGCAGGCTTGTGGGAGCGATTGAGGAGCTCCAATCGAGTTTGTGTAGTGTTTTGTGTGCGACCAAGCCTTTTCACGAATTTTTCTCTGCATTCCTTACGCAACTTAGTTAATTTTGGTATTGTGGCGATGTTCTTGGTCAGAACTTTTACATATGGTCAGAAATGTTAGTGAGGCCTCTAGAAGCTAATAAAAGTTGAAAATATCAAAAGGAAAGTGGAGTTAGTGGCTTGATCAAGTCAATGATATGAATCCATATCAAATTAAGCATATGAACTGAGTTTGTGGATCTCAATAGTTCTTGGTAATTATTGAGTTGAGCACCTCAATTCATCTATATATTAGAGGAATCTCAGTGATAGTATGGTTGATTCTCATTATGTGTTGAGTGAGTGTGAGAGTGGTGATCCAAATTTTTCACTTCAAAGATGCATATAGAATTGCAATTAAAAGGGCATGTAGCCATAAGATACATACACATAAAAGAAGCAGAAATAAACAACAACCATGAGAAGAAAAGACACAAACAAGTTGATAACGGAGTTCACCCAGTTTGGTTTACGTCTTCGGCCCTTGCTCAATATGGGGATGCCTCTTTCATTAATCTTCAACGAAATCAAATTACATGCATGTACAAAAGACACCTTATACCTCCACTTTCGTGGATGGCTTGAAAATGCACACCTATATTGAAGAAATTGACTACACCATTGAATTTCTGGCAATGAATCATGAAAAATGACTGTAAATTCGATCCCTTTATGCTTCGGTAAAAATTTGGCCCCTCGAGAATCTCAAAGATTCCCTGAAGATTCCTTCTCACGGTTGACTAAAATTTGGCTACTCAGATGAAGAATCTGATCACATCATCACGTTCCTTGTGAAAAACTAAGAAAAATGAGTATGAAGTCGACCTGGTTATGAAACTATCAATTTCGGGCCTTTAGGGAATCTCCAAGATTCCATAGAGATTTTGTTCTGGTTGATTGAAATTCTGCTGCTCGGAAAAATCGATTGCGCCATGAGACTCCTAGCAAAATTCTGGTTTGTTTGAGTTTAAACTTGGCATGAACCTGACACTGTGAAAATTTGGCTCAAAAGTAATCTCCAAGATTCTGCATAAAGAATATTCTCAATATTCCTATGAAATATGCTCTCGAAAACATGCGCATGAACGATTCCATTTCTGTCACGGTTCAAACCATGCTCTCGATTCCTCGACTCAGTCCTCCACGGCCTCCTCGTTGAATGGCATATGGTTTAGTTTTAGGCTGATAGGCCTTTCTTTTGAATCAGGGCTCCTCCCATTTTCATCTAGCTTTTTCCTCTCATGCTAACATCTGTGCATAGGTATTTGTTCTCACCCTTCTCTTCTCCAGTTAACAACTATGAACCAATTCTTTTACTCCTGTTATTTCCAATCGCATCACTTAGGGAACAGTGGCTATAACACTATGCGAACGTTCAAAAGATTTTGATGATGCATAAAAGAATTTACATTTCACAACCAATAAATTCTTGAATCCATGGGGCATGATGAATTATTCGCAATCGAGACGTCAATTGTCGCTCTGCAGATCGCAAAAACGGGGGTAAGCACCACAGGCTCGACAGGAAAGGACCCTAGGAAAAGAATCTGGCGGACAGTCTTCACCATAAGAAATTTCATAAACATTTTTCAGTACATGGAAATAAATCTGCGAATCTTGTCTATCGAGACGTTGATAAGTCTTGCTCACAAACAGAAGGGCCATGAGAGGATCGGCGACACAGGCGAAGTTCTAGGTATTCCCTTCTCCTTTTTTTATGGAGAGAATTGATAACAACAATGAAAAGGAGAAACTTGTGAGGATAGCAGGAGAAGCTCTGGTTTTCTTTCTCTAGAGATGAATCACAAATGTAAAAATACGATGAATATTAAGATGGATGGGCACACAAATTTAATCGCAAGCCTGATCTTCATGCTGAACAACACAGTTAAAGGTATTCGTGCAAAAATAATTCTTATAAATCTACTTGCATACACAAAGGAACTTCTTGAAGAGGTCATCTACACAAGGGTGTCCCTCCCAGAGTTTGAGTCACCCGGTGATAATCTCGGGCACGAAAACAATAGGATGGTGCATCGTGAGGCCTTCCTTCTTTAACATGAGACTAGGAGGGTCCGACAGAGGGCCAGTGATGGCTTCCATCACTAACTGTGGAAGAGAATTATAAAGAACTGTCAAGAGCCACCACATTGAAACAATTCAACCTATGAACCAACAACAATTGTCCAGACACCACCATTTGTTTCCATTCCTCTTCTTATCCTTCTCGGTTTCCTTGACTTTGCCTTTGCCTTTTGCTTCAATTTTCTCTTTTCCCTTCTCCTCCTCTTGGGCATGATGCTTTGTACTAGTAGTATTCCCGAAGTGGTTTGGCTCTGATGCCTTTATGCATCTCAGCAGTGAAGCCATCTGCAACAAAGGCAAATATAGGCCACTCGGATTGGAGCTGCCATCGCTTCAGTCCCATTCAAACTAGTATAGTTTGGACGGAAATTGTATTTTTGAGAGTTTTTGGGAGGTTATTAGGTTGTACGAGGTGAGAAACAAATAATATAAAGAAACAAAACAAATATTATGGATGATAGTCTAGTATAAAAGGGAGAAGGATTGGGAGATTTAGAGTGGGAAACGTACAAGAGAACGAGAGAAGCCACTGAAGAAGCACAATGACAAGGTGCAACTCAATTGAAAGCAACAGTGGAGGCAATGGAGTAGTTAAATGTAATGGTTCTGATTCTTTAGGCAATGGGTGGTCACCGAAATACAAGTACTTAGGACTTGAAGGGGCTTACAGGACGAAGTTCGTTTCATTCTCATGTTTTGAAAAGATTATCTCCTTTCGTGTTGCATGTCAACTCGTTGCCTGTACTTTGCACTTGTTCATGATGGTATGCTTTGACATCCATTTCTTCACTTTTCATTTGCTTATAATTGTTGTATAATACCTATTTTGTTCCTTGTGTGAATATCAACAAAATGTGAATGTGTACAATGTCATATGTACTCAAACCATTTTAGTTTCATTTATGGTTACGTTGTATTATGTTCTTTTATTACATGTTTGTTGTATTTGTCCAAGAAATTCCCTAGAAAGAATGGAGTAAGTTAATAAATGGAACTCGACTTATTTCAGAGGAAAATCTTTCAAATCTAATAGAAAATGTGTTGAAAGTTATAGAGTTAAAGTTCCTAAGTCATATAAAAGTTATATGAGGTCATTAATTTTAAATTATCCACAATAAATATCAAAACACATATTTCATATTCTTAAAATTCAGAAACATAAAAACCAATTAAATTATAAGTTTGTTTTAAATTATTATTGTTGTTGTTAATTGTAATATATATATATATAATTAATTAACTTATAAAAATTTATTTCACTTTGCCATAGAAATTAAATGAAACAGCTTGTAAATGTGCATATACGTTAATCTTATAAAAAACATTAAAACACTTAATTCATAATCCAATTTACTTATTATTTAATAAAATTAATTAATAATTAAGATTAAAATTATGAAATCCTATTTTGAAATAAACATATTTATCACCAAATTTGGCAGACACAATTTATTTCACTATAAATATTATTTGAACATTGTTATCAATATAATAAAATTATAATGGCTTAAACTAATCAAACAATCTACTCCGTCAACTAAATTGTCTCGGGAATACATCTGACAGCAACTCCAAGATCCACTGAAAATCAATTTAACGTTGAACTCAAACCACAGCCTGATCAACTCACGACAACGTATAACAATGTCACACTTTTTGATTTTACATCTCTTTCTCTTTAGTCTGCGATCCAGACTGACCAAAGACTTCTATATCTATATATTATTTACGAAACAGTTCGAAGGAAGCCTGTGCGAGGGATCAAATGGGCGTGTTGTGCCTGCTCAAGCCCTTACTTCTCGAGAAGGCCTCGTAACTTTCCCAATCCGAAGTCATCTCCATCATGTCCTGCAAAGCCCTTTCTAATTCCCCCACCAATTTTGCTCTCTTCTCTAATGTAGCTTTTTCCATCTCCATAACAACTATCAGAAGCTTTATGCTAAATCTTAGCTTCCTGAATCCATGGGGCACGATGAATTACTCGAAATGTTTGTTGGTTCAGATTGTACACATGAAAGACACTCTTTTTGGATGTGTGATCTTTGTTGTGTCCTAAATAAAGAGCTATGGCATAATCTATCTTTTACACTCATCACCAAGAGATTAATGGATTAGCATATAAGAGAGGTATTAAGTTAAAATGACGCAGCTTAAAGCAATATAGATGTTTATCAATAACTTGTTGAAACAAAGCAAGGTTGTTAATAGACAATGAAACAAGCCTTTTCTTATTCACTCTTTCTGGAATCTATATCTCACTATGTTATTCTTGGGTGCATGGAGTTGGCAGATGTAGTTCTTGATCTCTATATTCTTATTTGTTTACAATTACCATCATACTTTTAATATATGTTTGAATTTGGATCATTTTCTTACAATATTTTTTGAGTATTAAATCAAAATTCTCAATTCCTGCTTATAAGGTTGTTATGACTGACAAATTGTAAAATTTGTGGTTCAGTGATTTGGAGTCCATCCTCCAAAAAACAATACTGAAGGAAGCATGATCCATCTCTTGGCCATATTTTTTTAGGCTACTAAATTTCCTTCAGTTAGGCACCAATTGAAGAATTAAAACTTAGGTTTAGCCTTATGTTTCATCCTTATTGGTTCTTGTTGTATTAGGGCAACGTCGAACCCAAATTCCTACAATGCTTATCAAACCACTTTTTTGTGCAACCACTATTTATGCTTTGCAAAGATAATACGTAAACTAAGTAAAAGAATCGGATAATTCTCCATATTTGTTACCTTGAGAAATTGGCATAAATGGGTATAAATATATACATTGAGATTTGAAGATATATGAAATTTTAAAAACATTAAAAAATACACTAAAAAACTTAAATTTATTATATCAATTATTATTTCCTTAATTATGAAAACCAAAGTACAATTTTTTCAATTTAAAAATCCTATCGCCTCTCTTTGCACTTTTTGGGGCAATTTCTAGTATATTTGTTATTGCGCAGAGGTTACAAAGTATGTTGATTTGTTTATATTTGTTATTGGGGCAATTTCTAGTATATTTGTTATTGGGCAGAGGTTACAAAGTATGTTGATTTGTTTTATTAGTGGTGAGTTGCATTGACATGTGCGGAGCTTGAGGTCAAACCCTAGTGGCTCTAAGTTTGCCACTTTGTTACAACGACATATCTATGTGTCGTATATCGCGCCAAAACATTACCCATATCCGGATAACCATTATGTATAAATGGTATGCCAACTTGTTCGTTGGTTTGGTTTTATATGGATCATATTTCATTTATTTATTTTTTTGCATATATATGCCCAATGGTGAACCTTATAATCATATGGCACTTTATAACCATGTGATACAAACTACCACCATAAAATATGAATGGGTTATTTCATATGGTTATATTTTTATAGTTTTGTTTTGAAAGAACCATTTTTATATATTTTTTGTTTTGTCTTTTATGATTTTATTTGTATTATAATTATGTTTTATTTAATATTTTAATAATATGTCTTTTGTCTTTTTACAGGGATAAGGAGCTAATGATCGGGTGCCAAGTGTCAATGGTTAACTAGCCAGTTTTCCACCACGTAAGCCTGTGGGTTCCCCTTAGCTCTTTGACTAGGATGCCATGTGGCATACTATGGGCTCTTTGACTAGGATGCCACACTTCCTTCTCCCTCACCTTTGTTCTTCGGAGCCAGAAGTGATGAACCGACACCTGCATCTTATCCAAACCTATGGTACAATCTTTGCAAAATACATATTCTCTTACAAGACCTATCATGACCCAATCAATCCCCATACTCGCAAAGAGTTTCTAACACACTTTTTGGTCAAGTTTACGTCGGAATCATAATAGAAATCAATACCCTAGCTATCAACAAAAAGGCCAAAATCATCGTCATGTTTTCTTTCGCACACGATGGAAAACACATCATCACTTTTACAATCATTTTGCAACATATGATTTATAAAATGTAGCCATGATAAGCTACTATATCTAGTCTCTCACTTAACAAAGTGAATGGTTCATCTCCCTGTGTCAGGTTCGCCTTTTGAACATCTTCACCAACTGGTTCCTTCATAGGTGCTTTATGGGCATGGAGTATCTAACATGCGACTCTCTGGTGTCCATCCTTGTTGTAGTAAATGCAATGATTCTTTTTCCTCCAAATTTTTTGGATCATCTTGGAGCGCTTATTCCTGGTGCACCTCTGGTAAGTGCCCATGGAATCCTCACTATCACTGGAATGCAATGAGGTGCTCCAATCATCTATTGTTGGTTGGTCACTGGTTATCTTGGAGCATTCTCCAACCTCTTTTATGGCATACCCGAGTCTTGCATAATGAGGGAATTCCTCCACTTTGATGGAATTCAAAATGCCTTGGCCATTAATGTTGAGGCCCTTCCCTTGGTACCCCATCTTCTTCAACAATTTTGATTCAATTCTTGTAGTACGTTTCTCAAGCAGTGAAAACAAAAAACAAACAAACAAACAAACAAACAAAAACAAACAAACAAACAAACAAACAAACCATGAAATTGAAGAATCACTTTTTACCCCATACTTATTATGTTGCAACTTTTCCAATGGCTTCTCCTTGGTTTATAACTGATGCTACAACCTTTGTCCTTCTCTGCTTCTTGTAAGAGTCTCCTTAGTTCAACATTCTCCGCTTGAATGCTTTGGTTGATCTCTTGGAGTTCCTGGAGCCATGCAGTATTTGATGCCATCCTCATTTTTGGCATAACATCTACTGAAATGTTTGCCTCGTCACTTGAATCAGAGCCCAAGTCGATAGGTCCATCTTCTGCAATCCTCATTTCATCACATGAGTTTGATCCTAGGTAAATTGGTCCAACACCTGCAAATCCTGCTGCTGTGATCTTCTCATCATCCTCTGATTCAGATTCTTGGTCTTGTTGCACAGTTGCAACTGTCTTCTACTTCTCCTTTCTACCATTCCTCTTTGGCCTTAATTCCAGATGAAGTTTCCAACGATGTTCCTCATCATGCCCTTCTTTCTCACAGTGAGTACAAGAGGGATTTGCTTCCTTTCTCTTAGTTGTTGTTGTCCTTTTTGGGCGGTCATCTTGCTCATGCTTCCCCCTGCTTTCAATATGTACAACCGTCACACTTTCTTCATCAAGAGTTCTAGGTTCAAATAATAACAATGAATGATGCAAATAACTATGTAAAGAGCTAATATATTTCATAAATGTTTCAAGAGAGTCTAGTGGACAAAAGTAGTGTCACTCAATCGAAGGAATGACAGATGGATCTTGGCTTCATCCTCTTTGATTCGTTGTATGCAACAATATACTTCAACGTGTCTGATCCAGTTATCTAGCTTTTCTGCATTAGATTCTCCACTAAACACAAGCAAATCAAACTTGACACCCAACTTGAAAAAGGGATTTTTATGAGTTTTTTTTACCTATAGGATGATGAGAAGAGGAAGAAAAATAACTTTCTTTGGAATATTGAGAGGGAGTTTCAGGAGGCTTTTCTCCTCCTCCTTCATGATTCACTAAGGCATGATCATTTGGTCCTTCTTTATTCTCTAGTTTCCTCACTGCCTTCTCGTACTTTGCAAACAATTTGTCCACCTTTTCTACCATGGCATAGAAGGCCTTGTAATAGTTTCAATATTCCTCTAACTGAGCATCTTCATCTACTATTTCCCCTCTTCATGTTGCACGCCCCGCTTCTAGATCAAACGGCTTAAGCTTTCCTTCACCTCTTCGGAGCTTTGCCCTGGTTATCATATACTTGCAATTCACATCAACAGAAGACCCACTTTGATACCAAACTTGATCCAGATATTTTCACTCCAAAACACATACAAAATTTCATTTAGAAGGGCATGTAACCATAAGATGCATACACATTAAAGAAGCGGAAATAAACGACAACCATGAGAAGAAAAGACACAAACAAGTTGATAAAAGATTTCACCCAATGTGGGTTACGTCTTCGGGCCCTACTCAATGTGGGGAGGCCTCTTTCATTAATATTCAATGAAATCAAATTACATGCATGTACAAAAGACACCTTATACCTCCACTTCCAGGGATGACCTGAAAATGCATACCTTTGTTGAAGAAATGGACTGCGGCATTGAATTTTTGGCATAAGATCATGAAAAATGAAAATAAACTGGACCCCTGTTGACACCTAATCTTCATGATTGGGGGATTTTATGTAAATAATTAAATTATGAATGTGAACAATCATCAGAAGATGAACTGAACAATCACTCCCTATTGTATATAACAATGACCTACCTATGGAATAATATACGAATCAGTTGTTTGTTTTGTGGAGTTACTGCCTGACCTGACATGGTATTAAAGCCAACTCTTTTTTAGCCTTTGTGTCCCTTGTAACTCCCTGTCTGCTCTCCATATAGCTGAGCAGGTTCTCCATAAAATTAGCTGCCCCTCTGTCTGACTGTTCAGTTCTCTGACTGTCATAAACGTTTCAAAAAGGGTGTTATTGCACCTGTGCCTCCATTGCATGAATTGCTTCACCTGATTATACTGCGCCTCCACTGATTATTCTGTGCGGATTCCCAACATCTCACCTGCGCCTCCATTTATTTTCTGTAGCGATCGTTAACGGAGTGTTTTGTGAGTATTTGCAGTTTCAAATTGTCATTGCAACGTCTTCAAATAAAAAAAATTACCATCCTGCTCCACCAAAAATCCTAACGGAGTTACGGTCTTCAACCAAAAGCCTACTCCACCGAGCAAGTCATCCTTTTGTTTGTCTCAGGCCATCGGGGTCATTCTTTTATCTTAGTACTCGCGTGCCTTACCTGAGCTGCGAGAGTTCGTGATTTGAAGGTTTCAGAGGTCTGCAGCTCGAATTCATTCTGTGCCATTCTGCTTTGGTGGTTTTCAGGTGCTCAGTGGTATTCTTTTGATTTGGCTGAGAAGAGTTTTGGTGAATACAAAAGTGGTGTATACGTTGAACTGAGGCATTTTTTCCCAAAAGTCTGGATAAAAACCATGCACAATTCAATCAGTCGCTGCACGCCGTCGGGAACTTTCGGGCTCGTGGGGATGGGTATAAGCCGCTGGTCCTCCTCCCCAACTGCCATTTGTGAGTCACCATGAGCCATGGGCGCAATACGAAAATGTGTTGAGACTCACAATCCCATCCGAATCAACGTCACCGGATTTTGCCCAGTCAAGAGATAAACACATGGCATATTGAAGAAAAACCAGGGTTCGGTTCCCACAAGCAATCTCGGATGAAGAGGAGGGATAATGGGATTGCCGGATCTTACCCATTTATTTTTGTGAACGAGGTCTCGGTTCGCCAGAGAAGAGTCCACAACAGCCGCATAGTCACAAGTTATGTGGAGTCCAACAAAGTGTTGAAGAAGAATGCGTTCAATCATCTCTATGGTAGGAATAGTTCTCACTGGCAAGGAGAACTATCCTGAATGGTCCCGGATGATAAAACACACCCTCATCTTCAATGAGTTGTGGAAAGAAGTGTGTGTCGAAGAAGGAGACAATGACCCCGTACAGCCTACCTCAGACAAAGAGCTCGTCATTTGGGAAAACAAGAACAGCAAAGCCTATGCATTAATCGCAGCATCTGTAAATGAAGAGGTGAGTCGCCATATTTCATCATATTCAACTGCCTTTGA